>JAUUEB010503153.1:0-28132 GCA_032362205.1 Clione limacina | reverse complement strand
AAACAAAGGCTCCGGCTTCGTGTTATTTTTTAGAGCCGGCTTCGTGATGTTTTGAGATACTTGCTTCGGCTTCGTGATGTGTCCTGGCTTCGGCTTCAACAGTTCCGGCTTCGTACCCATGTCTGGAACCTATATATGGGAAAAGGCTAGCCTCAGGAAATAGAAAACACCCTTAAATTGTTTAATGCAAACTAAAAACAAATGAACCGAATAAAACTAAAAAATGTCTCAATAAACTCACCAATAAGAGCATACAAAAGTAAAGTAGTCCTCGCCAGTGGTAATGAAAATCTGCTACCAAATGTCAAATCTGAGATCTTCAACTGATGTGTGTGTGTCGGGGGGCCTTATGAAGGACTGCCATGCCTGATCGCCCACCCAGGGGCCTACCTTCAGCATGCAATGATTTCTTATCAGCAATTAAATGATGGACAAGATTGTATTGTTGCAGGAATAAGGCCGTTACTGACCATTCTCATTGCGACTGAATCAGATGGTTCAATGTCATATAACATCGGAAGGGATTTGGGAATGAATGATGCCATTATTTGGTGTGGAACTAGTAATTTTGTCAAATCACACAGAAGGACGGGGAACTGGAACTCAGAATTTACTGCTTATATAGATTAACACACGCTAAAATGATTTTTTTTAAACTGAATGCTTTTAAAACAAATAATGCTTCAGATTGTCTTTGGAAAGAAATTTGGCTGAGCAGACTTGTGAAAGCAGCAGATCATTCAAGATTTGGGGACTTTTAAAATGAAAAAAGCGTTCACCCTTCATTTTGTAGTTGACTGTTGGCTTTTATAGAATAGATTTATCTTATGATGATCTAACGGCTCTCCTACGTTTGATTAGGCTCTTTAGATACTCTTTGCCATAATTAAAGCATTTATAACAAATAAGTTCCTAACAGGTAGCCAATGCTATAAGAAGAAGTGTTGCATGATCTGAATTTTTTGTCTTAACTAGTTTAGCTGCATGATTTTGTACTATTTTTACACTATAATTATATCACTCTTGCAACATGTGATCATTTACTCTATGGCCTTATTTTGAAAAATATTCTTTTGTTCTTCGCACTGACTCCCAATTTTTAATTTCCACACCTCATCGTTTTTTCCTTATTTTATTGATTTCTATTTTTCAGACAAATGATGCCTTAGGGAGCGAATGGAATTATTTTTATTTCATACCCCTCATCATCGTGGGATCATTTTTCATGCTGAATCTAGTTCTTGGTGTCCTTAGTGGGTAAGTACATAACAAGTTTGTTTTTTTGCCTATTTTTCAGACAATTGATGCCTTAGGGAGCGATTGGAATTATTTTTATTTCATACCCCTCATCATCGTGGGATCATTTTTCTTGCTGAATCTAGTTCTTGGTGTCCTTAGTGGGTAAGTACATAACAAGTTTTTTTCATTGGCTGTCCACTTTTATCTATTTGGTAAACCTTTTTGGTTAGTATTTACTAAAAGTGCAGATGTTGTAAGAAATTTGCATATTAGAAATTCTTGCATGTCACTTTTTAGTCATTTAGTTGGTGCATACATAGAAAGAATGAGGCCCAATTTAAGATTACACCATAAGCTTTTTTAACAGAGTAATAGCCCTTTTATAATTTTAGTGTATGTCTCTCACATAGTGGACTCATTGTTAGACCTAGGAACCTGAAATGTTGCACAGAGGATCTTCTAGTGACTGTTTTAAAAACATTTTTCTCAAATCTTTTTGACAGAGTTATAGCCCTTTTAAGTTTTTTGTAATGTGTTCTTTGTTAATTGGGCAAACCTGCTGTTGGAATCGGAAATCTTGCACAGAGGCTCTTTTAGTGGCCCTCAAAAATGTTCTTCTCAAATTTTTGAAAAATCTTGTTTTGACAGAGTTATGGACCTTTTATGATTTAAGTGTATGTTTCTCACGTAGTGGACACATTGTTAGACATAGGAACTTAAAATCTTGCACAGAGGATCTTCTATTGACTGTTTAAACACAGCTGTCTGTTTGTCAAACTAATGGCCTTTTTTACATTTTTTGCTATATGTTCTTTGTAAGTTTGGCAATCACGCTGTGGTCATATTGTCAAGATCTAATTCTTTCTAAAAGATTATGTTTTTTTTTTGGTATTTTCTTTTACTTTTGCACATTTTGACAATCATCAAAGAAGACCATTGTTTTTCTATAATGCTATTTTTATTCCAGTTTTAAACAGCTATTTTTATTCCAGTTTTTAATTCAGCTATTTTATTCCAGTTTTAATTCAGCTATTTTTACACCAGTTTTTAATTCAGCTATTTTTATTCCAGTTTTTAATTCATCTATTTTTGATACCTTTAACCAGAAGTGTTTCATATTATAATAGTTGCAGATTGTGTCTTCAATGAAAACAATTTCTTTGCACGTTTCAGATTTGTCAGTTTCTTTTAGTCTCGTTTTCTAATATATTTAATATATAGGAATATATGTTGTACAAAATTTTGAAGTGAAGAAGCTTTAATCTACTTTCTTTAGTATCTTTTATAGCTTATGGAAATTATTGCCTAATGTCAATGCTGTACTTTCTATTCTTAACCCCTCTCCATAAATAGTCTTTAAAAGTTACAATATGAATTAAGACATTTAGCTTTTTCTAAGTATCTAGGAAAGCTGAAAAGGCATTTTGCTAAAAACATGATCAATGATAGAAATTAATATTCTTGAATACTAAATTAGAACTGCATGCATATTTAAGACGTCCAATATCAGTGAAAAGGTAATTAGTTATTAGGATTCCAGAATGAACTGTGTCTTGGGACAAGTTTTTTTTAATAACAATTAGTAAGTCAGTCCAAATTAATAACAGGTGTCTTCCAGAAAATCTTTCTTAATTTATTTTATTTAATAAAATATTTGTAGAGCCCATTTCTTAGATCTTAACTCTATATATCGGGCAATTACTTAAGTTGATCCCATCATTTTTCTTTGATAACTTTGTTTTTTTAAAGATAGTGTTTTTTTTTTGTAAGGTAGTATCTAGTCTGATGAAACGAAATATTTGTGTTTAAAAATGAGTTTAGCACATTTTTGGCAATATAATTCCAAATGGAATGTAACATGTGTTAACTTATCAGACACTTCAAACCAATTTTAAAGGGTTTACAGCAAGTTTTATTTTCTAATTTTCACTTTTCACATATTTTTACTTTGTATTCAAAGCACATTGTCAAAATGTGTGAGCAATTTAGCCAACAACACTTTTCAAATCATCTTTAAATGACTCATGGCTTGTTTTCAAAGTCAGATTTTACTATTCTTGCTGCCTCGCTTATATTTCCATCAGTTCGCTTATGTTTTCAAATACTTCTTCAAATATCATGTCTTTTAATTTACCTCACAAAAATAAGTCCAAAGGATTGACATCAGGTGAGTATGGAGTCCAGCAATGTCCCTTGGTTATGTCATACTTTTTTTTTCAAAATGCAAAAATAAGGGCGCTTTTCTTTGCACTCATTTAGAAGGTACGCACAAAAAATTCCTTTTCTTGAAGTTTAGGATGCAAAAAAAACAAATTAGAATAATATTAAAAAATAATGAAGTTAACAAAGAAAAATGACGAGAAGAAATGTTATGGTTACTAATTACACATACAATAAGATGTAGCCAGTAAGCTACATCAAAACCAGTTTCCAAAACTACGAACAACAAACAAAAGAAAACTTTTTGAAAATGTCTCAACATTTTGCAAATATAGCTTTTTATAATTTCCTATCTTATAAGAAATGTAGAGTTACTTCTAGTGTCTTGCTTGATAATTACACTTAGTTTTTGTTGTGTTGGTTTTATTTATTCTCCAATCTAAATAAAACAGCATGCTCTCTTATACACAGTCAGGCATTTAGAAATGTCTAATTCGTAAATTATGTCACTGTTTGCAGAAAATTTCCTAAAAAGAGAGAAAAAATGTAGAGCTACTTCTAGTGTTTTCTTTGAATACACTTAGTTTTTGTTGTAGTGGTTTTACTTATTCTTCAACAACAGCATGCTCTCAAATATAAACACTCGGGCATGTAAAAATGTCTAATTCCTAAATAATGTCACTGTTTGCAGAGAATTTGCCAAAGAGAGAGAAAGCGTTGTGAACTGCATACAAAATGTAGAGCAACTTCTAGTGTCTTGCATGAATACACTTAGTATTTGTTGTACTGATACTGCAATCGTCTGACATCTTCAAACACACCATGCTGTTGTCACATACACACTCAGGTGTGCAAAAATGTAGTTTAATTACTAAATAATATCACTGTTTACAGAGAATTTGCCAAAGAGAGAGAAAGAGTAGAGAACCGCAGAGCGTTCTTTAAACTTCACAGGCAGCAACAAATAGAACGAGAGCTCAATGGCTACCTGGAATGGATATGTAAAGCTGGTGAGTCTTAAACTTCAGAGCTTAAAAGTTTGTGTAGACAACCTGTCACTGCAAATTTCAAAGGCAAAATATTGCAAATACAAATATACGTATAACTACTAACTACATTGGCAAATTCTCTGTAAACAGTGATGTTATTTAGGAATTAGCCATTTTTGCATGCATGAGTGTGTTTAGAGAGCATGTTGTTTTTCTAATCAATCTGACATCTCCATATCACCATACTCTCTCATACGCGCTAAGGATTGCAAAAATGACTAATTCCTAAATGATGTCACTGTTTACAGAGAATTTGCCAAAGAGAGAGAAAGGGTAGAGAACCGCAGTGCTTTCTTCAAACTTCGCAGGCAGCAACAAATAGAAAGAGAGCTCAATGGCTACCTGGAGTGGATATGTAATGCTGGTGAGTCTGAAATCTTGCACATAGGGTCTTCTAGTGACCTTCTAGAAACTTTTTTCTCCAATTTTTGAAAATCTTTTGTTGACGACCCTTATTGAGGTTTTTGCTATATTATGTTATATTTTTTTAATTTGGGGAACACGCTTTGGTCACATTTTCGAAAAGAGGAATCTGAAATATTGCACAGAGGCTCTTTTAGTGGCTGTCAAAAAAGCCATTTGACAAATATCATATTTTAACAGAGTTAAGTCCCTTTTATTATTAATTTATTTCCGAATTATGTGGTCATACTTTTGGTTATAGGACCCTAAAATAGTGAATTGTTGCTCTTCTAATGGCTTTCTATACACACATCTCTCAAATTTTAAAAAAATGTCTAAAGTTATGCCCCCTTTTGAGTTTTCCACTTATGGTCAAACTTGGGTAAAGCACTCGAGCTTTGGATGTTCTGAGAGTGTCCTCTTAAGGCAGGTGTAAATCTCCAAAGTAAACTGTGTTCAAATTAAAAACGAATTCCATCTGAGTTCAAACTTACTAAGGTGCAGGCTGTGGACTGTTTGACCCATTAAATTCCTTTTTGTTTTGTTATTCATTTTTTGATCATTTTTGTTATTACATTGATGTAAGGCAATTTCTTTCCTTTTAATTGTCTTTTTTCACTGCACTCTTGATGAGTTTGAATTTTTGATTCATCATAATTTTCATTAAAAAAAATTGCAAGAAAGTGACGATGCATCAAGTTGTACAATATGATTTTGATTGACACGTTTTGTCTTTTATTAGTTATCATGCGATCTTGGGATCTGATCTTATCTTATTTAATTTGCACGTTTTGTCTTTTATTTTATTAATTTAATTTATATGACCTTACCATGACGTTGTTCACCTTGAATTTGTTTATCAATTAAACAAATGTCAATCAAGTCTTTACCTTTGCTTTGGTCAATAACAAAGATAGACAGGGGGACCTGAGTTAATTCCTTACTGACGATTGCCTCTCCTTAATTTACCGCCTGTGGCGATGTGGTAAAGACAGACAAGACAAGACAAGTTGCACAAAGGGGAGATTATTTGCGTCAGTTATTCAAACATTGTTTCCCATTGTTACTTGACCAGTCAAATAACAAAAGAGGCAAGTGTTATGATCTTCCAATCATATGAATACCTGAATGTTGTATTTGTTTTGACGCCTTCCCTGACTATTCGCATCACCCACTGCCACTGTTCGCTGGTAACTGTGTAAGTGTCAATCAAATTTTGGTAAAACCTGTAACATGACTTTTAAAGAGGAAAAAATTGTTTTTTGCCTTAAAATACTTGCCATGGCCACAGTTGTCAAATGGCCACTTTATTCATGACTTTTTAGTAAGAAAAAAATAAGGTAAATGTTACTGGTTGGGATAGGCAGGTGGCCTTTTTGTCAGATGGCCTGTTTACTCATGTTTGACTACATATCCTGTAGTCTCCTGTTTTTCGACTATTTCATATAATCACCCGTAGTCAAACCCTATTTATTGGCCTTACATATCCTGTGTTATTTTTGTTCACGATTTCTGCTCACAGTGAATATGCACTTTTATATATTTTTTTTTAAATAACTTTAATCAGTTTTTAAAATACTCTCTTTTTGTTATTGAAATGTAGTTCAACTGTTTTCCAAAGGCTTTTCCATAGTTATAGCAGACAATGACTATCTAAGGTAAAGAGAAAAGAGGGGGAAAATGAGTTTGAGCAGATATTGACACATTCAGTGAAGAGGAGAGAGAGAGAGGAACTCAATGTAAAAGGTTGTGAAGACATCAAGAACAAGAAGCTAAGTAAAGGGAAGGTGAACTGATGGCATCAGCAAGGGATGTGCATTCATTAATCTGTCTTGTTAAGTTTCCCTTTTATTTTGTGTCAGGAAAACACAATTCTATCTTTTCAAACTAAGTATTTCAGGCTGACATTTATTTTTTTTTTTTAAAGAATAAAGAAGAAAATATATATTCTTTGCGAAAAAGATCTGTTAAAATTGCCTCTACTCAATTGGAACCACTGGCAAGATTGCTTGTCTAGCATCAGTATAAATACTCAAGC
The DNA here is from genome assembly GCA_032362205.1 of Clione limacina. Classification (NCBI taxonomy): domain Eukaryota; kingdom Metazoa; phylum Mollusca; class Gastropoda; order Pteropoda; family Clionidae; genus Clione; species Clione limacina. The sequence goes on along the minus strand of JAUUEB010503153.1, from coordinate 21,244 downwards.
TACAGATAACTCCTGAAGATGCCTTGTGTATGAAGTTCTTACACAGGAATTTGGCCGGCCAACTTGTTTTTGTTGATAAAAGGCAAAGTTTGTTTATTGATTATTTCCTCCTTTCTGTGACACCATGTTTTATTGACATATATGTTAAATTTATCCATTACTTTTTTTCTAACAGAGGAGGTTATACTTAGTGAAGAGAGAACAACAGATGAAGAAAAGCTTAAAATTATAGAAGGTTTGTTCACATTTAATTAATACTAGTTGAGTATGGCTTTTTATTGCTTAGCTACTATTTACATTCATCTCTTGTTTTGTACACTCGCTATCAACTTGGTCTGTAGCAAACTGAGACTACTGAGCTCATGTACTTACTTCTTCTTCTTCCGGTATGTTAGTAAACTCAAGCATTGGGTATTTGCACTGACTCGTACAATAAAATGGTCCCAGGTGTTAGTCGATGGAAGTTAGAGTAAAAATCTCATGTAACTGGTAAAAAGGGAGCTTATAAGTTAATTAAAAAAAATCGATGATCCTTGATGCTTGTTTTACGTTTACAACCACTCAAATAGTGACCTCTATCAAACTTCAGATAGTACTCTATTATTTTGATTCCTAAAGTGATAGTTGGAATCTATATTGAATAGTTAGTTTTTGTCTTTAAGGAGGGTATTTGTTTTTAACTACAGAAAAGAGCTATAATACTCATGAAGGGTTCATGCTTTGTAGTTTCTTAGTTTTCTGTCTTTAACAAAGAATGAGACACATATCATAAATTTATTATGAAGAAAAAGCGGAAATGCTATGTTTTGGGTGTTCTGATGCATGGGTGTCAGTCCTCAGGATATATGCTGAAGCCTGATATGAATTCCTATTAAATCAATGAAAACCCATGTATTCCTGATCGAATTCAGGATAAGATTGGTCTGAATTAGGTCAATTTGTCCTTGTTTCCTGATAAGAATGAAAAATGGCTGACACCCATGTTCTGATGTTTTAGATCAATTTATTTTCTATCTGTAGCTTGTGTGGGTCACACTTGTAACAATTCAATAGTTATTATAATTTAATTTTAACCAAGCTCAAAGCGTTTAACAGTGAGTACAATCAAAATAATTTACAGCAATTTTTCACAAATTATAAGTTTAAAAAGACATATTTTCACTTAATTGAAGATTAGAAATTGACAATCCATACTTGGTGGAGTAATTTGTTACTTTTTCAGCTTTCTAAAGAAATTGACAATGTATGTGCAAAAAAAAGTACTGTTAAAATAAAATATACATCTTAATATTGCCACTGAGAATAAAATCGAAATTGGAAGGTTGACGCGAATAGTTATTATTGTCCTAAAATAGACAAATTAATGATTAAATAATGATAAAAGAGTTAAGGGGTTAGTTATCTGTATGTTTATAATTGTAATATAGCTAGAGTTTAATTTGTGTAATAATCTTTTTCTTTGTATTTTTGTGTTATCAGCAAGAAGACAGGCAGCAGCACGCAAAATGAAACAGCTCAAAGGGGAGGATACAGACAACGATAAAAATGATGATGACCTCTTAGCAGAAATGACACCAGGTACATGACTTATCTATTCTTTGTTTTGTTTATTTCAAATATAAACTATTGGAAGGTTGATGCATTCATTTCATGTTATTCAATTCTTTACTAACTAGAATAAAAGGGAAGGAACCACATTTTTCATACCCTGAACTATTTTTACATAGTTAGTCCCCCTAGTATAACAAATAATGACTGATGAAAATGACACAAAATGATGTATGAAGAGAGAAACACAATATGTGTCATTCCATCCTTGAGAGTTAATAAAATCCTCTAGGAGGAAATTTCCTTGACTTTTTTTGATAATATATTACTCCATGTTCATGAATGATCGCACATATCTATACAGATCCACATTTATTTATACCATATAGTGTTGTTGAGTCATGGTGAAATGAGCAATTTTGCTTCTTATATTAGTAGTAGGTGTCAAAATCTGTATGATTCTTACATCTAAATTTTTTTCTATATATGCCTTTCTAAAAACAATTTTGTAAATGTTTTCCTGAACATATATTTGACTTGATTTTAAAAACAAAACTTGCATGTTTTCTAAAGATAGATAGTTTATGTTCTTATCAATGGTTTACTTTTAGAAGTCATAAAATGATTTGTTTATTTTCACAATTTGTCTTAAAAGATGTTTCACATTTTCTGATAAAGAGTTTATTAATGGTTTACTTTTAGAATTAAATCAATGATGAAATGCTGATCATTTTACTCATCAGGAAATTCTTTTGGCAAAAATATGAAGAAGAGGAAGCAGGATGGGAGGTATGCTGAATTCTGGAGTAAAGAAAAGCGATTCCGCTATTCAGTGAGGCGGCTGGTCAAGAGCCAGCTATTTTACTGGGTAGTCATTATCCTTGTCCTGCTGAACACCATTTCTGTGGCCTCTGAGCACTATAACCAGCCTAAGTGGTTTGTTGATTTCTTGTGTAAGTACAACCAGCCTAAGTGGTTTGTTGATTTCTTGTGTAAGTACAACCAGCCTAAGTGGTTTGTTGATTTCTTGTGTAAGAACAACCAGCAAAAGTTGATTTCTTTTATGGATCAAAATGTTATGGGTTTGTTAATTTCTTTTGTTAAAACATTCCTAGTGTGTTTTTTTAATGAAGAAGTTACATTGAAGTCATGTGTCGAAGAACATTGCTTTTTAAATTATTTTTTTTAAAGACAATATTGATAACACCAAATTTTCACCTTTTCTACATAACTAATTCTAAATTTGTTAACTTTAATATGTATTTACTAACAATATGATTAACAACATTTTATTTTCAGATGTAATTGAGTATGTGTTCTTGGTAACGTTTATATTTGAAATGTCATTAAAGATGTATGCACTTGGAGTGCGTGTCTACTTCCAATCGTCTTTCAACATTTTTGACTGTGTGGTAAGCTCTAATTTATTAATAAGTATTTTAATAATATTGATTTCATTTTCAGATGTAATTGAGTATGTCTTCTTGGTCACGTTTATATTTGAAATGTCAATAAAGATGTATGCACTTGGAGTGCGTGTCTACTTCCAATCGTCTTTCAACAGATTTGACTGTGTGGTAAGCTCTTGGTTATTTATTAGAATGATTCCAGTTTGTGCACACAAATTTCAATGTCTGATGGGGACATTTTTCACTAGATGTGTGTTCACTTTCTTTTTTCTAGCTTAGTTGTGAAGGTATTTTCCGACAAGCCTTTTTTTCTTGTTGAATTTGTTCACTCTTTTTATTCTTTTCTTGGAATGTCTTTTGTTGATTTTTTATGTCTGTGTTCTACCCTCAGGCTCTGAATTTATAATCTTTGTACTCAGCGCACGTTGACCTGATTATACAGCTGATTCAATAGCTGACCTACAATTTGACTTCTTTCTTTACTTTTTGCATGAGATTGTGTTTAGTCTTTGCTGTAGTTCTTGAAGTAGTGACTTTATCCATTGTTCTTAAGAACACTGTGTACTATATCTCGTGTTTAAGGCTAGTCTGAAGTCTAAAGAAGAGTTTTTCTTCCTTCAGTCGAGATTTCAAGTGTCTATATACCCTTAAGGGAGCTGCCAGAGAATATTCTCTCTACAGAGCTGCCACTAGAAGCAGTGGGGCTAGCTCAATTCAAGGAATGAAGAGGATTGACCAAGTAAAGTGCTTTATGCCAAAAAAAGCTAGAGCAACTTTGCTAGCAAAAGGGATGGAAGTTAATGGAATGACTGTGAAAATATATTCACAACACCTTTAGGATGGCTCTGAGATTCCCTCTACCCTCCTCACAATCAGAGACATAACTATGTCTTACACTACAGTGATGACCCTATCGAGTTAGCACTTGTCAACAATGAGGTCAAGGCTAGATTTTGAGAAGGTGAATTGACTAATTGGACCACGGGAGACTGTTTGCTTGGATTGAGAAACCAAAACAACCCTTACCCAGAAAAATGCATATTTTCGATAACCAAACTACATCGTGAAAAATGAATGTTCATTATTAACATCATTATTTGTGCTAGTGGTAATGTTACAAACAATGAACACCAAGACAGGTATGTCTCACTTTCTATATCTGAATCACTCGTTGCATGGCATGCTATGAAGCATCAATTAAGTTACTTTACTAACCTTTTGAGCACTTTTGATAACCCAATTTGTTTTACTTATTCTTATTAACCACACTACGTCACTTACCACACAACTAATACTAACCAACTGATTTTTGGATTTGAAATAAATGCATATCGCAACATGGAATTTTAGACAAAAATAAATAACTAAACTTAGTTAATGAACAAAATAAATATGAAATAGACATACTAACAGTTCAGGAAACACAGCTTAGATATGCAGGACTTTAGAACTACCATCAACAAACAGCAAAAAGAAATACACATTCCTTTTACACAGGTTTCAAAGACTGTAGTCCTCATGGACTTGAAATAATTTTAAGAAAATACACAACAGCACAATTCATTAGAATAAACGATAGAGTTTGTAAAGTAACAGTAGAACTAGAGCAAATTGATAACAAGGACAGAAAATTAACAGTCATCTCAGCATATGCACCCGCCCTTACCAACAGCGGAAAAAATATCAGAGGTTTCAAAATACCTACTCAAAGACTTGATTGACTTTCGGGATATTCTGTCTAAAACAAAATGATATGCGGAAATATCTGGAATTAACAGCAAAAAGACATTTGCAATGTTTATGGGTACAGAACAAAGGTATGGACAAGAGCAATTGTGAATAACATTTTAAAAATCTGTTAAGATCTTTGGAGATATCAATTATTGTGATCAACTAACATCAGAAAATCCTAACTCTGGGAAGGGAAAATAAAAACATTTATAAAATATTTGGATTATGATAAAAAAAACTATAGCTAATGGGGTAAATTGTAATTATCGCAACATTTGGTATATCACAATTTGTTTATTTTATGCAAAGCATCAGTTTACTTTCTTTTGAAAAGGAGATTTACAAACAAGAGGGCCTTTGAAAAGGTAAAAAGAAAATTAATGCATAACACACATAAATATGGAAGTCTCAATATGATTATTATTATTATAATAATTATGGGTGTGTAATGGTTTAGTAGTGAGTGTACTCGACTCTCACCTGACAGGTAGTGTGTTCAAGCCCTTGCGTCGCCATATTCGATTTTGGTAATATCTTGGGAAATCATTTTCACCCTGTTTCCCTCTGGGCTGCCTTGCAATGACTCAGTAATCATTGCACAAAAGACTGCCCTTACGGGACATACAAACCCTTCAGGAAAATAAATTATTATTTTTATAAACGTTGACTTGAAATAATCTGAGTATAACTACACATTTCTCTACATTTCTAGATTATTTCAAATGGAAACTTCAGACTTATTTTTTAGACAAGTCTATTCGTAGGCTTTTATTTTATATTTTACATTATCAGAACTGTATGAGGTAAAAACTGCATGTGTTAACCTCTTTTATTACAATTTTTTTTCGATTTCACTTAAATGTTTTATGTATGTCTTTTAATCTGTAATATGTAATTTTAGTATTTCACATGTTGTTATTTGTCTGTATAATTGTAAAGACACTGTATGACTATAACAGCGCTGTAGAGCACTTTTAGTTGATGTATGCGCTATATAAATTCATTATTATTATTATTTATAGTCAGTATATCTAATCATACAAGATATGGTAAAAATAACTTGAATGGTTAAATCACATCATTCTTATTGGAAAAATGGTAGTCTCTAAAGTAAAATAAGGAAAATAACAGAAATTAGGACCAAAATTCAACCCCTTTGAACATCATGGGATGACATAATTACAATCATACGTCACTCTACATGTGAGTCTTGTATAGGTATACAATTATATATCATAAAAATATTAACATTATTATATATACAGGATCTTAGAATCAACAAACCTTGACTAATGTTCAGTTTCATCTTTGCTGAATACCACCTGACGGCCAGTGTTCTGCCCTTTTATTTTTATTTGATGTTGACTTTTATTTTAGCTCATGAATTGTAAAAATAGTGTTTTCACCTGTCTAAACACAAATGTTTGTAATGATTTACTCTTCAGGTAATTGTTGGCAGTATATTTGAAGTTATCTGGTCTGAGTTCAAATCAGATTCTTTTGGCTTCAGTGTACTTAGAGCTTTGAGACTGCTGAGAATATTCAAAGTCACCAGGTATGGGAACCAGTCATTAAGTAATATGTTTTGCTCTATTTGCTAGCGATGTCATCTCTTATTCATTCAGACAGTTTACAGCCAGAAGACATGGTTATATATTTCCAGCTCTTATGTTAGATAAGCGGATAACATCCTCTCCTTTTATCACAAATGTACCATCTATAAAGTAACCCATAATGTCATAGTTGAATTTACTTTATTAGTAGCAATACGCCTGAGTTAAGAAGGTGATAGAAAATGTCAATGTCATAAAAAAGAGATATAGTGAAATCAAATTGTCAAAATTTCATAAACTGTTTCTTGTACAACTGTTTGTCAGTGTTATAAAGCGGTGACCGACAATGCTGTTTGTTGGTTTTTCATGAAGTTGTAATAATTATTTGTGATTAAAAGTGTAAAATGTTTGTATTATTTTCATATGTCAATAAAATCCTTTATTGTATCCACAGATACTGGGCGTCAATGAGAAACTTGGTCATATCCCTGCTCAGCAGTATGCGGTCCATCCTCTCTCTTCTCTTCCTCCTCTTCCTGTTCATACTCATCTTTGCCCTTTTGGGCATGCAGCTTTTTGGTGGCGAGTAAGTACTTTTTTCATAACAGAACTCAGTTTTAAAATGTGAAAGCGCCCCAACCCCTCCACACTTTAAACATTAGGTACACTTCCCTTTTATCTACCTAGCTTCCAAAACCCAGTATGAAAAAATTATATGTATATAGTACTTCAAGCTTAATGTGCTTTATCACTTAGTTCTTACAGGACCTATTGAGATGAACTTATTTCCTCTCACCTTCATTGGAAGTATACAGGATAGCTGTTAATTAGAGGGATTTATGTATTTGGACCTTGTGTCATAGTCAGGTGAAACCATTACTTTCTTTGTCCTTAAATTAAATTGAAACCAACTTTCAAAAATATAAGATATCTCTCTGAGAGTTATTGATTATTTTCTATTTCTAAAGCAGACTTCCAGAGGTAAACAGAGATAAAAGGCAATTGTTTAATATGACAATACTGGTATTTTCACATTTATTGCAATAAGTCAGAGAACTCAGGACATCATTACAATATGTATCATTTAGTCTAAGGGAAGCTACTTGTTCTTAGTACCTTCTTTGTAGTACTTTGATTATCTCCCTTGTATCTGCTGTGTTGTCTTCCTACTACACTTCAAATCAAAGTAAATTTATACAAGGGATAAATAAGTATTATGGAACGAGAAAAAAAGTTAGAATAATTTTATTTTTTTTAGCATGTAGATATGTATAGTTAAAGAAAAAGATTAGTGTTTTCTAAAAATGTCAAACTAAAATAAAAATAATACTGCAATAATAACCTGATATATGTACAGTCTATTTAACATTTTTTGCACTTAGAGAAATGCTATTTCAACAGAAGTTAATTCTTGTAAATTGTAAATTACATGATTACTTTGGCGTTCCATTTCAGAATGAACTTTGAAGATGGCCGTCCCTCTGCTAACTTTGACACATTTCCCATTGCCCTGCTCACAGTGTTTCAAGTGAGTTAACCAATTCATTACAAAATTAACTGCCTCAATAATTTTTTCTTTCATTTTTGTGCTAACGTATAATTTTATTGTTGTTTGCAAAATGGTAAAAGTTATATACATTTTTATATGCAAAAACATTGCCAACCCAACATGTTTGTATAGGTGATCAGATATAACACTGAAGTGTAAACACAGAGCGTGCCAACGCCTGTCAGCGATATGATGTCTACATACATCACAGGGCCTGAAGAGAGAAAGGACCTTGTAAGGTAACGTAGCCCAAGGTTAGTCAAATCTCTGAATCATTATGAATCACGATTTATCATAAATTAAGTGCACTATGGAATTAGAAATTCTTTTACGGTAAAGTAATTCCTTTACAGTAAGACATAAGATATTTAGCTTGTTTTTTATATCAATTGTTTTATTTTTCTCCCAGATTTTAACTGGAGAAGATTGGAATGAGGTGATGTACAATGGGATCCGTGCTCATGGAGGCATTCAAAAACAAGGCATGCTTTATTCCACATACTTCATCGTCTTGGTATTGTTCGGTAACTGTATCCTTTTTCTGACCAACAGTGTATATAGGTCATGATTAGCATTAAAATCTATAGTTATTGCCATAAATTAAAATACAGTGTGCCAACATATTTTATTGTCCTAACAGGAGGCTGTAATTCACAGGATGAGTTCAGTTGTAGGGCCAATATTTAAATGTTCTGTATCCATATCTATTTGTCTGCATACCAGTGACATACCATGAGGATGTCTTGACCACTACTTTAGAAAAGATAGAAAATTAGCTATTATTAAGTTTCAATATATATTTTGTGTTTATTTTGTTACCTGAGCGTAATTTGACATATTTGATTTTTGTTTACAAACGAAAAGAAGAAGATATCTTTTTTCAAGCATAAGCTTTATAATGATAATAATAATGAACAATTTATATAGTGCCATTTCCATCAAAAACAAAAGGGGAAAAAATATAAATATAAAATGGAAAGCAGTGGCTCAAAGAGCTTTAAATATCAGTAGAAATCAAACAGTTAACAAGAATGCAAACAAACATGAAACTTAAGTACATACTTATACAAAAAGCACTTTAAAGTTATTTACAAGATCACTCGAACAGGAAATAAAGGTCAGACTGCTAACAAACGTCTCCATGGCAAAAGAATAATACAAAATTATTTTCTCTACTGGAGAAGCGCTTGGAAGATATAAGGGAGACAAGGTTACTGTGTACTCAACTGTAGATAGATATACGAATCTTCTTTAAAAATTAAAGTACTTTAGCAAATCTTTTATTTTTAGGATAACAAAGTCTTTACTATAAAGAAGAGCAAAGGCAACAACTTATAAGACTAAATAATATTTACTTTTAAGATATGACACTTATTATTGAATTCATGAAACACATTTTGGTTTCTAAAGGTATGTAAATTTCTTGATACTTCAATAGATGACCCTTATTATTTCTTTTCAAAACCATAATTTTAAGATTTCAAGAAGGACTGTCTAGCCGTCATTTATTTTCCTTAGCCTTGGCTCAGACACTTTGCTCAATGTGTTCTTGGCCATTGCTGTTGACAATTTAGCAAATGCCCAGGAGCTGACAGCTGCAGAAGAAGATCAAGAAGAAGAAGAAGCTTTGGTAAAGACTTTTGTTCATTCTATCTCTATTGTTATGTTTGTCTTTGTGTATGTTTGTATTTATGTACATTTTGACACACCTTTGAGCACCTCCTGTGTGACGGAATCGTCTTCATTAATTTGTGTTTACATTCTATGCTTTGATATTGTGAAAACACCAAGATGAAAATATGCATTTTGCATACTGAAATCATCATTTGATTTTTTTGGGGCAAAATTAGTATTAATCATGCTTCTTCATGGCTTTTGAATAGTGTACATAGAGAAAAGATCATAATTTAGAGAATATTAGTTCCCATACTTTGAGTTATATAGACAATGTATCATCTTTTTATTTAGAGCATTGCTGGGGATTTATTCACATTATTTGTTTATCGTGAATTTCTGCCATGCCATTTTATGAGCAACTAGATTCAATCAAAGCCCAGGATTGATTTATTTCAATCCCATTCACATTTGACAACAACTAAAAGTTTCTTGAAATACTACCATAAAATGTGGGAGATTGGGGGGGGGGGGGGTGCATGCTACTTATTTTGATGCACAGGCTTGCAACTTAGCCACTTTATCACTTCATTGCTAATTGTGTTTCCATCTTTCACGCTCACTGTCTTTTTTAGGTCACAGTACAGTTTTGTTTCTCTTACTCCACCATGCACTGCGCTATGTGTCATGCTACATGCTTTGTCTATCTAGTATAATTCAAGTCACCTTTCTTCAATTTTGTTACTTGTGCAGTGGTCATTTTGTCTGTCGCTATCTGGCTAAAATGTTTCTTGTAGTTCATAGAATTTACTCTCTTCATGCCTTTTACTCTAGTTCTAGGTACATTCATTCGATCAAAAAGATCTTTGAAAGTTCTTCTTTTTTTAGATTTCATCAGCACTTGTTTACTTACAAATGCACTGTTTTTGTTTCTGTGTTGGAACACTTTTTTAAATCTTTGCTTAGAACTGAAATTATCAATGCCAAATAGGAAAACAGCTCTTTAACCCTTAATCATACTCTTCTTTCACTTGTTATCTTGCTAGCTATCTACATGAACAGTTGAAGCTATCTAAAACTTCAAGTTTGCACATTTAGTGAAGATACATTTTCACATATCACCTTTCAGTTTCCATAGTCTTTCTTTTTGTCGCATTCTCCTCTTACATTTCTCTAGATTTCTGAAACTTGTTTTTCTGTATCGATTTGTTTTTTTAAACTAAGATATTTTATTTATGAGAAAAATTACTTGTTATTGAATTTGCCTTATTTTGGATGATTGTAATTCTTTTGTCTGGCTGTTAAGTTTTTCTTTTGTCTCTGTCTGACTCTTTTCTTTAATTTTTTACTTGTAAGAAATCTACGCTGTTGTTCTTTACCCACAATATTTTGATTTAACTCTTTTGGAAAAAAAATACTTGATTCAAACAAATGTTATGTTATATATTATGCCATTTTTGTGTTTGGTGGTTTTTGTTGACAAAACAAAAATGCATCTCTCAATTATTCTTATTCCCTCCACGGTCTCTGAAGGAGGAGCTGGTATAATTGAATTTGTTTTATATAGGCCTGTACTCGTATACGTTAACATAGTCTTCTAAATATGATATACTTTAGTTGGCATGAAACTTAGGTAGTTAATTGAAGGGATTGGCAGTACTAGCCCAGAGGTCTTCAGTCAGATAAACATATGGCTCTCTTTTCCGCACATATTAATAACTAAAGATTTTGATGATTTCAAATATCTAGGATGAATAAAGACAGAAAAGGCTATCTGTTATAAAGACATGAGAACAAGATTCAACGTAGTAAAACAGAAAATGCTTTAATTAAACAACAAATGGAAAAAAATAGAATGACAAAAACATCCAAAAATCACTGAAAGTAAGCATACTCACAAGCCTTCTTTGGCCGTTAGTCACGTTTTGTCTATTTTACGTGCTTAAATGTTTTTTGACTTTGAGAAAAATGAGCCTAAAGGTGCCCTATTTTTTTGTGCTGCTGATGAAAAGAGCCAAAGTGTTTTGTGAATTTGAAAAAAATTAGCCAAAATGTTATGTGATTTAAACCCCTTAGTACTGCTAAAGCCTTTGATTTGCTTTCATTGTATATATTGATTATTTTGCTTATATTTAATAAATCTGAACAGCCTTGGTGGCTAACGATTCTCAATGTTTGCAAGAAACCTAAGGTATTGTTGAATAGCTGAGAATTTATTGCTCTTATAATTGCCTCAATCATAAATAATCTGTATTTTAGAATCAGATTTCAATTGCATGGAGTTGATTGCTATTTTTTGTGTATTTTTTTCAAACTTTAGAATGCTGTGGTATATGTTCTGTAGTTTTGTTTTTAAAATGTTTTTTGCTTTTTATTCATGAAGAATTTTATTCTTGGCCTACTTATCTTTTCAAGGACAATAACTCTTATTTAAACTTGATATACAAATCTTCCTCTTTTGGCACTTACATGACCACATCAAATTCCCTTTCATCTCAGTTCATCTAAAGTATGGGTTTCTATTGTAGGTTATGTTCTATTAGACTGTCTAGCAAATTTCAAAAAGTGATAAATATATCAATGTTGTTTGCATATTCTAAGGCTAAATTCACCATTCTCAGGGTCCAGGGTTTTTACCCACAATATATTGGAATAGTGGGGGAAAATACTTAATTGCAACAAATCTTATCTGTTATGCCATTTTTGTATTTGGTGATTTTTGTTGATAGAACAAAAATGCATCTCTCAATCATTCTAGGCTTTTATACAAGGTGGACCCCTTAGAAAGGTTTTTATATTGTTATCTATTCATGCCTGTATAAAGTGGTTATCCAGATTTCATTTGGAGTTAGCCAAACAAAATTTGGAGTTCATTGTTCCTTATATTTCTTTGTTAAAAAAACTCCCTCTACAGTGCGAATTTCGGAATTTAGAGTCAGCGAGGCTGACTTGGATAACCACTTTATACGGGCATGTATCTATTACAAACAAGTTGGGGCTTCACCCATTCAGCATCTATGGATAACACTGCCCTGACCATACTGTCTGCCAGGGGCTGAATATGCAGTCTCTTTGCCTGAGAAGTGAATTCAACTTCCTTCCATCTCCTTATCTTCAAACCATCTTCTCTTATTCTCACCAAGTTATCACACTTTTCTATGCTTTTTCAATTTCCTCTCTGAGACATATTGACAACACTTTAGCACCTCTGTTTTTTGCCCATCTTGATGCTTCCAACAATTACCACAATGGCTACAAGGTGATCTGCTTAGTCCTGGATTGCAGTTTTACTCATAGTCCTGATTACTTATGATCTTATTATCAACTGAAATCTTGATTTTTGTTTATTAAGTGTGCCAAAAGATTAGGCATACAGACATAAAACGCTTATTTTTAAATTTATCTTTGATGTTTTTCAGATTTATAATTCTGATTTTTTTTATTATAGATTTTCTCTTATTGTAAAAACAATTATTTTTGAATATATTTTTTTGAGGGATACAAATTCTTTGCAATTTGAAACCTTGAATTGGCAAAACAAAACTTACTTTTATATTATCTGCAGGCAAGTAATATTGTTAAACTTTCTCGACCGTCACTTTCCTGTTACATTTTTGTAATTTGTTTTTGATTCGTCCAATAATTTTTATTCCATGAATTGATGAGAAATTAATATTTATTTTCTGTGAAGTATTTGACTATATTGTTTACATGTTAAAAGCTTTCAAAGTGCTCAAGTGCTGTCTTTGTTGATGTTCTGTCATGATGTATGTCCCCCTGCCAGTTTGTGCTTTGGTTAGAAGCTTGAATACATTTTTCCTTAGTTTAAAAACTCTGCTGATATATCAATTTTTTGCAATTTTAGATACATATTCTTGAATAATTCTGTCAGCACTGTACTGCAGTATAGATGTCCATGCTATAAAGCTTTTTGATAGTATTATCAATATCTTTCCCTTTTTTAATTGATGTATATTTTTAATTACAAAATGCTTTTACCTGATAGGGTTTTAATTTCTTTTAAAAGCCTAAACTTGTTCACTGGAGTGACACTTTGACATATCAAAATGTGGCATACAGCAGAGCTAGTGAAAGTTAATCTAGACATTGGGTAGAAGAATCAACTTACATGATAAAATATGTTATCTAATTTCCTCTTCCTTTAAAGGGCAGGTGGTTCTGACTATTGTATCTAACAATATAGAATAACAAGGATTTACTAATCAGAATCAGTGCAGGTTTTACAATATTTTTATGATGTAAAATTTTTCAGAGAAAACGTCGAGAGAATGATGTTCTCTTGAGAACAATGAGTTTGATGTTCTCTGGAAGGAAGCCGAAGCCGCCAGCAGAGGTCATTTATGACACTTTGATTTTACACTTTAACCCTAATCGTAACCGCACAAACTATAAAACGACTTGATTCCCACTAATTACTGCTAACAATTTTATGCATTTTCATGACTGTAACAAGGAATTTTTACAACTTTTTACACCCAGTTAATCATTCAAAACTAACAATTTGAATGTAAAATCACTGATACTACTTGTCTCATCAGGAGGACTGAATCGTTTCTGCTATCAGATTGAATGGTGTATTGTTGTTTTTGGAATTTGGCCTAACTGCAGATTAGATCCTAGGACCTTTTGGATGCAATACAATCACATTGCCCATTGCCTTGGGATATTCCTACTCTGTTAAAACTGTTATGTCTGTATTTACCTTACTTTAGTGTGTCCTCCTTTCCAAGGGAAATGGATCGCCACAGATCTCTGTCTTTTGTCATCACTGTGCATCCTGCTAGGCTGCGTTCGGACCATTCTTGTATGTTATCTGTCCACTTAGTCTTGGGTCTGCCTCTGGGTCTTCTACTTTCTATTTTTCCCTCAAATACCTTTTTCCATAGTCTATTGTGTCTTTTTAGATGACCAAAAAACATCAGCTTTCTCTGTTTGACTGTTTTCATGATCCTATGTTCTGTTTGCATAAGAACATTGACATTTGTCATTTTTTTCCAACTGATTCTACCAAGTCGCCTCAGCAGCCACATTTTGCATGCTTCTATTTTTTGTTCTAGAGCCTTGGTCAATTTCCAGGTTTCTCATTCACATAACAACACTGAGTGGACGTAGCAGCTGAGTAGTCTCAGGCGCAATGTCAGATTAATTTGTCAAGAGTTAAAAACTTTGACCATCTGTTGAAATCTATTCTTTGCTAGGGCAATCCTGATCTGGATTTCTTTTTCATTTTTCCACTCAGCGTTATTGTTTGGCCTAGATTCTTGAAGATATCTATCTGTTTAAGATCTTTGCTCTCCACCTTTATTGTCCCTTTACTCTTTAGTGTTGTTTTCTTTGGATATGACTATGATCTTTGTCTTTTTAACATTTTAACAGTTATATCTGTAACTTTTCTTTTTCTTTTGACTAACTTCTTGTGAAACTTCCCTTATATAAACTTTTGCAGTCTCTATGAATGATAACAATATTGAAATAAGTCTTATGACAACCATCACAATAATAATTTTATGTATACCAATTTTTTGGTGCAAATTTTTTACTCTCTTCCAGGACAAAAATACTTATGTTTTGCTCTATTTCACGCTATAGACTGCTTTAAAAAAATGTCTTCCATATTAGTTATAATATTCAAAACAAATTTACCATGTATGTTTTCTTACAATCAAACGTAAAAGACTGAAAATGCAAAGTATCTGCCTTCTTTGAGAAAATAAATTACCATAAATTTACTTCAGTTATGAGCTTTTTTTAACAGATATTATTTCTGAAAAATTTCTTTAAAGGTATTGTAAAAAATTGAGTTTTTAAAAGATATTTTGTACTGCTGTGAGTGAATTTGTGAGGTCTGCACTTGAATTGATGTTATCAACAATGAGAAGATGAATATTTATGTTGATATTAAAATGAAAATGTATTGATCTAGCTGCATGCCATGCTGGTTGAATACAATGTTCGGATAATTACAACTTGTATCAACATTAGTATGCATGCTTTGCTAACAATACAGTTGTGTCATTGCAAAAGTGCCAGGTTTTTAATTGTTATTAATGAGATACTGATTTTAGATATGCTTTATGTATGCAATGTAACAAAGCAATAGAGTTATGGAATAGATAGGCAATACTTTTTGCACAAACCCAAAGCTTGTAATGGCATAGTTTAAATTTTTTATCAATGTAGAAAATGTGATTAATTCATTGTGCAAATATTGAATAGTGAAACTTTTAAAGAAAGCATTAAGGAATATAATACTTCTGAAGACCTGGCATGTTTTTTGTTGATATGCTGTTTGATAACAATCACCAATAAAAATTACAATTGTGAAAACTGGTTGAAATAATCTTATAACAATCAATTTTTAATAATCTAAATCTACTTATCCCCATCCCTGTATTTGCATGAGTTTGTTAACAGATATCAAAATACTACAATGTAACTTTGACTTTTTCTTAATAACTTAAATGGTAAGTAAAAAGACGTCGCCAGATTTAGTCAGATTTCACATTCATTTTCAATATTTCTTCCTAAAGTTTATAGGTTGGGAACTCAGATAGGTTTTTTTGTACTTACATTTTTACTTATTGATAAAATCAAAGAAAAGCAGATAACTTTCATAAATTCTTATTAAGGTCAAAGGTTATCTGCTAACTTTACAATAATTATTCATTTATTTGATTAAATAATTTTCTAAGAAAAATATCTGTCTGTTTATTGTACATTTTGATGCTTTGATTTTATATGGGAAATGGGCTAACTAGATGTATTTATGATATTATACTTAGAATATAAAATTATGACACTGTTGTTATTTTTGTTTTGTTTTTAGGATTTAACTTTGTACCAAGAACAAGAAGATTGAGGGGGAAATATGAAGAACTTAAAGATTGTCTCATTATTTTAGGTTATTTTTCTCCAAATATTTTTCTTTCTGCAGACAATAGCCAACACAGGTTTAGATTGTTTGTGGTATTTGATTCCTGTAATTGTCTGTCCAATGCATGACTGAATGAAATAATTTGTTTTGTCTTTTTCTGTTGCAGCGGCGTGAAGAGATTGAAAAAGAAATGCAAGAACAGTTTTCCAACTCACAAGGCAGACCACCCCCAATAAACATATGTCCACCTTCTCCGCAGAACAACGAAGAAAATAAAACTGCAAACTTCAACTAGTAAGATTTTTTTAAATTTGTAAATATGAAAGCTATTTGATGTTGCTGGGAGACTTATTTAAAAAAAAACAATGATGCACAAAGTTTAATATGCAATTTTTTCAGTTTCTTTTTTGTACCTTGTCATCTTTGATTAGTAATATCTCAGGGTATAATGTAGATAATTGTATGAAATAAAAATTTCAGATAAACGTATAGAGAAAGAAAAAAAATTAAAGAAAATGTAACACTGCAGGATTTTCCCATCCAAACATATTTGTTAAGATCAACACAACCTCCAGATATAATCCATTCAATACAAGGTATACAAGAGAGCGATGAAAGGTGCTTTCCTGGTTCAAGGAAAACTCAATTTTGAGTAACAAAGTTAAATGTTTTTAATTTTAGCTTCATCTCATACCAGGAAAAACATAAAAGGCTAAAGCTTCTTTCCTAATTATTTATCATGAAAAGGAAAAGAATGATTTTTCCTTTCTTTATTTCTTCGCAACCAAAACTGTTCATGCAACCATTTCATGGTTCCTTGGCAGACCATTATACGTTTCATAAATTTTGTTTTCTATAATCCTGGGTATAGTTCAAGTAGCAATGAATACATGAATTGTCTGAAATGATAACATTGAATTACGTTGTGATTTTGTTGCCTTCGGAATTTGATAAAATGAAAATGTTTTTAGGTTATTTGATAAAAGACTATCTAAAGTAGATTGGTGACTTTCATATTAAATTTATCAAAGGGTGAAATTATCAAATCTCACAAATGTCATGCTAAAACTTCTACCTTAAAGTCTGTTTTCCCCTCTCAGTACTGGTAACCGTGTCGACATCAACTTAAGCCAGAACAATCTAAAAGACAATCGAGACAAGAAGATCACTGTGGACAATGTAGAGGGAACCACCAAAGGATCATCAGTCACCATGCCATTAGCTAAAAACACAGAAGAGGATATGTCAGATACAGGTAGAGTCTTCAGCGTTATACATTGGATAATCTTTTATCTCTATATCTTCTGTATTATTGTCAAATTCAGGTTTAATCATATTGGTTTTTTGTTACACTTTTCTGTCTAGTAAGTAAAACAAACAAAACAAATTGATAATGAAATTATTATCCACAAGAAATGAAGTCAGAGCAAATATTGTCTTTACAATATTTTCTTGTTTTATTTCTAAGACAGAAGAAAGACAGCACTCAGCTAAACTCTCTACAATCTACTCTAGCCATGTGATCAGTATTGAATCTTATAAAGATTGCTGATGAAGTCAAACTCTTTTGTTCTCAATTTCTTCTCTTCCTTTGTCACTCCCCATCCCTTTCATTCACTTTCTCTGTTCTATATCCTTTTTACAATATAGCAGACTTTTATTAAGTTAGTATACACCCTGTCTGAAAAAAAACAACCTAATGAGAACATTAAATAAGTTTTGAATTGATTATGTGTGATCTTAAATTCAGTTTTCCCCAAAACCACAGTTCAGAGGAATTTGTTTGTTGGTTACTGAGAAAACGTTAAATGATGTCAGTTCAAAAGGGATCAAAATAAATAAGTTGTGAGAAAATTGAAAATCAGAAATGTCAACTTGTACAACTCTTGTAGGTTTACTCAGTGACCAATGGTCATCTTGTAAACTCTTGTAGGTTTACTCAGTGACCAATGGTCAATTTGTACAACTCTTGTAGGTTTACTCAGTGACCAATGGTCGTCTTGTACAACTCTTGTAGGTTTACTCAGTGACCAATGGTCAACTTGTACAACTCTTGTAGGTTTACTCAGTGTCCAATGGTCAGAAGTCAGAACAATATAAAATATATACTAAACAAATTTCTTTAGTTTACAGGGGCAAAAAATTAAGATCACAAATGATCCGTTCAAAAGTTTTTTGATGTTTTCTTAAAGGTGACTTTTTTAACAACATGTACACCAGTCCTTTAACTATGGCATATAACAATTTTGCATAATGGTTTTGCTGTTTGGCTTAACTTGCAAAAAGTAATGGTCTTGAATGATGATGATCATAAAAAGAAAAACAATGGTTACAAACGAAATCTTCCCTTTATTGAAATTTCCTGTCTTACATTAAAAAAAATGTTGACATCTTTTCTTTTTGATATTTTGTATGTTTGTCTTTTCTTCATCTATAAATGATTGATACCTTCATGTGATTTATTACAGCCAATCACAAATCAAAGAAACCAAACGGTAATTGTAGCACATTAACTTGGCATCTTGCTTTAACCTCATGTTTGGGCCACTGTATTAACTTGTATACCCTGCTGCAACACTCCAATATGATACATTTTCTAAATGAATAATAGGTTATTTATTGATTTACCATTGACTTAGTGTAAGTTTGACAACTATTTGAGCTTATTCCAAGGAAGGCGCTTAAGGTGTTGATGCTCCTACAGGGGCTTTTAGAATCAAAGAGAAAACTATCCTCATTTTAAACATGTAATCATGTCTCTTGTATACTGGTGAGAACTGATTAGCTGCCCAAGAATTTTTGCTTCTCTCTTGTTTGTATCTGATACTCACCAGTCCCAACAGGAAGTGGTGAATTTCAAGCGCAGACGAGCAAACAAATAAATTCTTCCTGAAAGCCCCTTTTCTCAGCATTATTCTTTTCATGAATAGAAAATAATGTAATGTTAAACCAACTCTATTTAAAGAGAGTAACAAAGAAATCTATCTACTAAAAATTTAATGCAAGACTACCAAACTGTCTACTATTTTTCTTAAAGGTTTTCCACATAAAAATGCTTTTTTTGGCCTATAATAGTCAAGTCATTAATCCATTCTAATAATGAGTGTTACATTCCTCTGGTGACAATGCTATGAAAATATACTTTGATTTTTTTTATAGTTTTATATTTGAGTGATTTTTTACTACCACCCTGTTGCATTTCAAGTTAAACTTATACTAACTTTTGCTTTTGGAACACATTTTTTATTTTATTTTATAAATCCAGGCATTGTAATATAAACCAACGATTGAGTTCTCATATTAACAGAGAATATCATCAAATTTACCTGAACTGATTAATATCAATGTTCAGTTTTCAGTATCTAAGACTTATTTAGCACTTTTTTCCCTTTAGTTTTGAAGTAGGTCTTTGTGTTAAATCCATGAAGAACTAATAACAATCATTCTCCGAAATGTTTGTTGGTTGGACAATTTCCTGTCTTTTGCTATGCTACTGCGTTCAAAGACTAAATTGTTTGTCATTGAAAGTAATTTCCAAAGTTCATAGCAAGATGTAGGCTTTTCATTCTTTTGTCTGTCATTTTTATAATTTTATTTTTGGTTTTTGCATGCTTAAGGTGGGCTACGATGAAAGGTTTTCAAGTCATATAAAATGTTCAAAACAAAGAGACATTGTTCTTTAAGACCCACTAACAAGGTTGTTGGCCAGCTCAAATGAATTTTTTTCTACCGCACAACTGATGCTTATAATTTAATACAATTTCTTTTTGCTCTTTTTAATCTCATTATTTTGTTCACTTTATTTTCAAATTATATCTCATATTGAAACTTCTTAAGCTACACATTTTCTTAATGCCTGCATTTTCCATCTTATTTTGCACTACTAATGTTATAATTGAGACTAAAACAATACAGTTATTAAATAAAGTGATAACTGTCATGTTATATGGAGTGTTGCAGACAGAGGAAAAAGAAAATCTTCCAATCAATGAATGAAACGAGTTGATTTTTTTTATACCTCTTTACACTTGTTTTTCATTTGTTAGAGAATCTATGGTGGAGGAAGGTATTAGGTACCCTTCTATAAACATTATTATTTTACATTCTGGATCATTACTCTTTATTTTGTTTACAGTTGGGAATCCCAATTTCAATTCCTTGTATATACCAACCTTGATTAGAACCTCTGTAGTAGATAAACAATGATATTTCAGTTTACATACTTAAGATGGCATTTTTAATGGAGTTGTTTCTTGTCAAATACTCAATTTGCAACCACAAAAGGTTCAATGCAGCTCTTCCCTCCGAAAAAGTGTCAGCATAACAACCCGATATACAGTGTGTCAGGTATCAAATAAAAGTCTATTGTTTTTATTCAAGATGCGTTAATGACAAATAAAAACATCAACGTGAGTTGTTGAATGTTTCTCGGCCTAAAGTCCTCAACATATAAGCAAACACAAGTTAATGTTTTGAATTTGTCATTAAAGCCTCGAGAATAAGGACAAGACTTTTATTTGTCATTAGTTAGATAATTGTAATCCGAAAATCAAAACAGTGTTCATGAACTGATGACCTAGTTCCACTCCAAGAACACAACCCAAGAATTTCAATGTGCATCTGCAGTGTGTTCTTGTTTGCACTTACCTTGGACAGAACAGAGCTGGAGTGTATGGGGAAATCCCGATGTTCAATGTTTCGTTATAAGAAATGTCTTACTCATGTAAACTGTATTCATAGACCATAGCTTAGTAACAACCTTAGCTTAGTATCAGGTTTAATTATTGTAGCCGGGCTATTATCATCAATTTAAAGCACCCTTTTTAACCAATCAAAATGCATGGAGCAACCAGATTGGTTTAGAATTATATTTCATATTTGTATTTATAACATGTATGCAAAGTGAATAAGTTCCAAGATAATGACTTTGTTATCCAAGATAATG
>JAUUEB010503142.1:0-10268 GCA_032362205.1 Clione limacina | reverse complement strand
TAGATCGCACCTTTGCCATAGCAACGAATCTGTTTAAACCTCAAATTTATAATGAAATACTCAATGGAATTTTATTAGAATTAATGTGGTAATTCATCAAAGATTTTAAACATTTTAAAACTTTATGTTGACTTCACATAGGTCAAGGTATTTAATTGAAAGTAATTAAAGCTTGAAATGATATTTTAGTGCTCGATACTCTACTTATATTGTATGAAGTGAACTTATTGTAGTAGTACTCTGTAACTACTTGAGTAGCCAACACTTGGTCGTTCGAATTCCATTTTCATCCAACTGAAATACTCTAACACTAACTTTGTCAGTGCTCTTCCCATCACTGGACATAACATTTTTAGTATTTAACTAAGAATAATGACATTTGTTTATATTCTCAAGTTATTTAAAGTACCGAGTACTCTATTCTTGGTGTTCTACGCGAGTATTCGAGTAGTGGAAAATTTTGAGTACTCAATACTCTACTCGAGAAGTTGAACCTAATACTCTACTCTACTCGAGTACTGAACAAAACTTGGTTACTCTACTCTACTCGAGTACTAACAATTTTTGAATACTCTACTCTACTCGAGTACTGAGAAAGTCAGTACTTTTCCTATCACTGCTTTATTTTTAAACTAAATAGGTTTTTCTAGCTTTTTGCGAAATATGCTCAGTCAAAGAAATATAGCCAATTTGCTCAAAACAGGGAAGCAACTTTGGTAATTCCCAGATATTACAGAGTGCAAATCACTTTTAGGAAAAAAAACTAGGTTTTGGTAACTTAGGACCCTAGACAAAACAAGATCTTAACATTGACATTTTGAATTGGAGGGGTGCACACAATATGCCACTGGCGACTAGACAAGTAGGCAAATGGTGTCGAGTAGGTTCATATGTAACGCACATCTTCATGTCAAGTGCATTTTATATGATTCATAAATGAGAAGAGGGAGAAAATAAACAGAAAGTTGGCATGTATTGCGATTCTAGGTAGCATTCCTTTTTTAAATTATCAAAAAGGAATCTGAAAGTGAAACTGTATGATTATTACAACATTGTAGTTTAATGTGCGGGGATTTTCGAGTAAAAACGGTTTAGGAACTGTGTGGGATGTAATTTCTGCGGTTTGGCATCTAGAGGAAACCTCGTGTAACCTATATCTAGTGAGTCTATTACTAAAATAGTAAAATGTGTTATTTAGTTTAATACTTAATTATAACATTGTAATAAGTTTATTGATGATTTATAAGCGCCCGGATGATATGTAATATTTAAATCTTTAAACGCTAAAATTTCTTTATTAGAGCTTAACTGTCAATTAGTTGTCTTCTCCTACTTAATTCATAAGATATATGATGTAGTGTGATGAAACATTGTCAACTATTTATACCTCCTCAGGCCAAGGGTTATCAAAATATGTTTTACTTAATTTTGCTCTTAACTTAATCTCGTGGTCATTGTTAAAATCATTGTAACGACAATTTTTGGGGTTGCCTTACAAAAACATTATAATTTGCGACAACAAACCGGTAACCATTGACACAAGATAACACCCATGCACGGGTCAATGACCTCGAAGTGGCTGAAATAAGGTTTGGGTTCATTGTCTTTCCCAAACGAGTCTTACGTCATTATGACACTTCATTTGATAAGAAATAATCAAAGTGTAAATGCGGTCACTAATAAGCGAACCCTGATAGTCTGTTTGATAGTGGTAGCACTTTTAACTTATCACTCATCAATTATTTATACACTGAAATTAATATCAATTTGTATTAGTTGCAGTTTTCAAACTGTACGATTATATAAAGAGCCATGCATATGCGTGATGGACTCGAGGTTAGCATACTTGCCTGACATAAGAGAGGGCCCAGGTTCGAATTCGATCAGTTACGAATGTTTGCCATTACTGATCATTGAACGATTCATAATATGTAGGCGCGTTAATGAGGGACCAGCCGTTAAAGTTGCTTAAACAGACAGTTTTCACTATGGTGACACATAATAAACAACAAATTGCAGTTGAGTATTATAGCCGAATCATTCCATAAAGTTGCAAACAGACAAGCATATATGTTCACCAAACAAAATAATTTTTTCACGTGATTATCAAATCAATTGACTTTATATGTAGGTACATGGAGGTGACTTTTTCCAAAAAAAATTTCAATTCAGTCAATTTATCCCTTGATAAAAATGTGTCTATCGAGAAACTCAAGTTTTAATCTGATTATTTCAGATCTGTAGAGAGACGTTTGAATTATTTATTAGAGAATATGATTTACTTTTATTTCGTCTTACTAAAAAAAGGAATTGTCAACCAGTATTTGCATTTTCTTCTAAAGCTCAATTCAGTGGATCCCGGGATCCCCGGGAAATATATATTATTATATTCCCGGTATTTGTTGAATTTTGATAAAGAGCTTGTGATTTCTGAATTAACAACAATCCTTGTATAGAAGTGGTGTCAAGTAGGTCCGTGTGTTACGAATATTTTCATGGCGAGTGCATTATTTTCCAAGTAATCACGTTACAATGCAGTCGATATAATCAAACCCTGATAGTCTGCTTGATAGTGTACTTTTACTTACAACAAGTTTCATCAAGTTTATTTAAAGCACAATGTGGTGTGTTATTGGTGTTGTTGTTGTTGTTGTTTTTGTTCGTGTTGTTCGTGTTGTTCTCGTTGTTCTTGTTCTTGTTGTTCATGTTGTTTTTGTTGTTCTTGTTGTTCTTGTTGATCATGTTGTTCTTGATGTTCTTATTGTTCGTTTGGTTCTTGTTCTTGTTCTTGTTCTTGTTCTTGTTGCATATTTAAGATTTTCAACATTAACATGGACCTTGTGATTGTGTCACTTGTGTGAAGTTTGTTGACATATTGACATTTTCACTTTTTTTCACCTCAACACGTATCTAACTGATTTATATGAAGACTGAAGTTTTTATTATTTGTATTTCATTTCTTAACATCAAATGTTTTTGCCTGCCATGTCAGATCCCTAAATTGGTAATTAACGGACCGTATCATATTACGGTATAATTATTTTGTTTAAATCATAATTATATCTCTGAGAGAAGCTGTTGACACCCCTGTTGTTAATTGACACATGGACGACAACAAAAACTAAAAGACATCTGAATAAAGACACCCGGGTTATATAATTTGTTTGTTTGAGTCTTTTCAAGCTATCGAAACTCTTCACAGTGAGTTGACATCTAAAAAAAATGTATTATGAATAAAATCAAAGGTGACATTTTTTGTTGATATTTATGGAAGGAATAACCAATATATAATAATAAATACGTTATAAAACGTGCTAATTTGAGTCTTTTCGATCTATCAAAGCTCTTTTTTGAGACTTTAATTGTGAGAAAGATATATTACCGTTATAAATATTACCGTTATAAATGAAAATTGTTGTTGATATGTTAGGAAAGAAACCTACAAAAATATTGTCTTTAATGGTTGAGAGTTTTATTAATTAGGGAGAAAATGTATTCAAATTAAATCAATTTACCTCTATGACTTTTTGTGTTCAAACGAAGTGACGTTTCACGACCATCACGGTCGCTTACTCAGACGTTAATTCATCCCGAAAAAAAGTCAAATTAAATAGTCTTTAACCTTTCGAAATGTTATAAAATTAAAGGCTCATAGAACACATGCAATAAATAATGAAACGTGGATACCAGGGAATCTATATAAATATTTGTGATAAGGTAATGTACACTTAGAGCAGCCAATGTAACGTTGAGATCCAAGAGTATTATTTGGTGAGCATAATTATGTTTGTTTCGTGTTTGTTTCGTGTTTGTTTTATGATTATTTTGTGATTGCTTTGTGTTTGTTTCTTTCGCCCAAACCAACTCGGATGTAGTTCTTCGGTCGACAAAGAGTGAAGCAGTGAATAATTTGATATAATGTGATAGTGTTAATATTGAATTTCTACAAATAATGTGTGAATCTCAGATAAGGTATCTTGTTTGTCTATACTAATAATGCTTTAATTTTTGCACCTTTTACAGTTTTATTTAACGACAAAAAGTTAAAAACTATATTTTTTAAACTATACCTCCAAATTAAAGAAAAAAATTATACAAATAATGCATGGACGACCTTATTAACCGAAATCACCGAATGTTTACACAATTCGCCTAATAAAAGTTTCGACCATAACTAACGAAATAATATTTTCATATAACCATGATTTTTTCTTTGTCAGTCTGCGCTAGACTATGAACTCGGTCGCCAGGGAAAGACATTCTAAATCCACTAGTTTGATCATATGTTGTCACATTTAAAGAAAAATAAACTTTTAATTGTGTTGTAGATAAATACAAAGGCATCTAGTACTGTTATTTACTAATGATTAATGATGTTATAAGCCAAGCATAGCGAGGGACCAATTTTGAAATATGGAAGCTAGATGGTGCATTTTAAAGTAATTTATGGATCCGGTGGGGGAGACTGTTAAATGGCGTTTGATAACGTTTATAGTTTTCCCCCTTATGAACATGTTTTTATTTGTTCAGTAATTCACTCCAATTTGGAGTGGATTATCGAAGATTTGGTAGCGGGATTATTTGATTGAAGTACCCAACAAAAAGATTGGATTACTGGGAAAAGTAGCGGACTTACGAAAATAGCGGGATTGTTCCTTAGATTGCCCAGCATTGGTACAGATCCAAGACATGGGAGAGAGAAGAAAGAGAGAGAAGCAGAACAACAAAAGAGAAAGTTGGTTAAATTGGGATGGAGAAGATACGTTGATATTAGTTCCAACTTTCACAACATATGAGCTCAAACATAGATATGAGGAGATTTTAAAGGAACGTGAGTTAAATATCAAGGTTGTCGAGAGCGGAGGGTAACGTTAGAAAGCCTTATGCACCGGTCAGACCCTATCGGGAGTGCTGAGTGCAAGTGCAACGTATGCCTGACACAGAGAGGTGCACTACGTAGAAGGGAGGAAGGCAGTTGTTAACAAACTGGAGTGTGGAGAGTCCAGGGTCTTCCTATTTCTAATTTCCCGTTGTTTTCTAGAGAATCCCGGGACTTTTTTCATAAGATGAGGGTAATGAAAAACAAAAGAAAGGCATAAGAAAAATAAATGAAATTAATCAAACAGAGTGAAAATATTAAGAAAACCCTATTCAAAAAAATACATAGTGCATAGATAAGGGTTAAAGATAAAGCATTATCATGAACAAAACAAAAGATTATCATAGGTGCAGTGGTACCTTTTTCTTTGAAAACTCATATTTCTCTAATTTAATTTATGTTTCGGGATATACAGAAACACTAGTGGTTAAAGATACGTTGATGACAGGCGCGTAGCCAGGGGGCATGGGGGAAAGCCCCCCCCCCCATTTTGAGATCCGAAATGCTCTAAATTTACACTATTTTTAACTTATCTCAAAAAAAAAATCTTTATGATAATATGCTCTTAATTGCTCTAAATTTGCATAATTTTAAACAAATCTCAAAAATTGCGGCTGCTTCGCGGCCTATGCTTTGATAATATCAAAGACTGCCCTCCCCCCTCTCATATCAAAATCCTGGCTACGCCCCTGGTTGTGGAGACAGTTAGGAATGCCTAGACAAGGTTGAATGAGCATATCAGAGGTATATGACCAATAAATCAAAAGATAAGCACGCTTATGAAAAGCATAGTGGCACCAGAGTTCTAAAGTCCTGAGGACGTACCGTGACAATGCTCTACAACGCTAAGTGGCAGAGTAGAATACTGTCGCTCTTCCTAGGTTCGCGCTTGAGCTCGGGGGATTACCCGGCGGTAGTGAAGCAATAACACAAGATCTAAAGAGGGTCAGTCAGATCATAGGTCGGTGATTCAACCAAGTAAGAATTTATTTATTTTTATTCGGCGCAATGTTTCAGCATGTTAATACACATAGCCTCAATATTTGAAAATATAATTTAAAAAAAAATCTAAAATGTCTGACACAATTTGATTTGATTAAGTTTATGTGTAGGTAAATGCAAATTAGCGTACAACCAATTCGTCCCCTGACAAACAGTTTCGTTTATCAAGAAACTCAAATGTTAACCTGTTTATTCAAGAATTGTTAAAGATACTTCTGAATTATGAATTAGATGATATGATTTCAATATTATTGTGTTTTACTAAAAAAAAAGATTTTTCAACTAGTATTCGTATTTTCTTCTAAAAATCTAATTTTTGTAGTTCCTAGGATCAATTGAAAATACTATAGGATTTCCTTGGATTCTTATTAGTATTTGATAAAGAGCTTTGGATTTCTGGATAAAGAGCAACGCTTGTATTGAGGTGGTGTCACGTAGTTCACATGTTACGAATAGCTTCATGTCAAGTGCATTTTATACGATGTATAAATGAGGAGAGAAAATAAATAGGATAGCATATTTTACTTAATAGGAAAATGATATGAAATAATAAGAAAAGGAAACGACAGTTTCTTGGTAACGTGGTTTTTCTTTTCACGAAAAGACGATTACGGAATTACGTAGGGGGGTAATCTTCGCGTTCGGGCAACTCTAAGAAAAATCGATTAAATTACCATTGGTTACAATGCTCGCCTAGTTGATCACTTCCGGTAACCCCACCTTAAGTGTTTTACAAAGTAAATCAGTTAATAACATCGAGAAATAATCATGACGCACGATTGTTTACCGACTTCAGATCTACTTCCTGCCTGACACAATGGAAACCGGAAATTCCATGCGAGGAAAGTGACATTTTGAAGAAAACTATCAAATAAGAACAAATGTTTATCTGCTTCAGATTTCAAGAATTTGGCTTTTAAAATTAAAAATTGCAAGAGCAGAGAGTCACGCCACAGAGTCCATTCCGTTTGCTGCCTATTTACTGTAAGAAATACTTCCGTAATACAAATGTATTCGGCGATTCTACACGACAAACATGGCTCATTGTGATACATTTAAATAGAAGCTGTTAAGGAGAGATAGTTCCTTGGTGATGTTCCCTTATACACACTAGCGTATTGCTATTGCTTCATATTTTCTTGGAAGGGAATTGCAAAATACTACTCAAATACATTTTTATGTGTATTTACATAATACCTTGTGAGTTTATCACTGAAATGGTTACATGTGAAATTTTTTGTAATAAGTTTATCATTGATTTAAGTGTCTGGGCGAATTGTGATAGTTCTCATCCTTAATTGCTATCAACTATTGAATTGATGTCTTCCCCTACTGAATTTGTAACTTATATTGTGTAGTATAAGAAAATTAATCAACTTTTATTCGTTCTCTGGGTAAGAATTATAAGATCAGGAAAAGACGAACTTGTTTTAACTTAATTTCACTTTTAACTAAGCCTCGTTGTTATTGTTCAAACCAATTCAACAACAACGAGAGGGGTTACTGCAAAGAAATTATATGATGTGAACAATACAATAGAGTATTTCTTGGCATATGATACATCCCAGCAGGCGCGTATCTAGGATAATTGGGGGCAACATTTTTAAGGGAGGGACATTTTTGAAAATTATATGTAAATGGCGCGAATACGAATTTTATATATATTTGCACCATGATCACATTTAAAAAGCCGTCATTAATTTCATAGTTTCCCTTTATTTGTTTTTTACGACCACTTTGTATCTTTATATGAAAAGCAACGACATGATTTTTCAAGGATGACAAACTATTTTGGTGTAACACTTTTGCCCTTTCCCTCAATACTTAGTTAATTGTTTTAGATGAGTTGTTCCTAACTTAATTAGTCGCATATTTTTTCGACGAATAAAAGTGTAAATTGATCGTGGCGGATGTCATATCGATACATCTTTTAACATTCGGTTTTTTTCACGCAATTTTATTGTGCAGTGGTATATTTTCTTCTTGTCTGTGTGTGTGTCTGTGTGTTTGTCTGTTTACGCGATAACTTGAGTAATTTTGTTAAGATCTCTTTCATTTTTGGAAAGATGATGTAGACCAGAAATATAATTTCTGCTATTTAAATCCAGAAATATTTGTGAAAAATTGACGGAGTTATGGCCCTTATTGAGTTGTTTTTGCTATATGTTCTTTGTTAATTTGGCAAAAACACGCTGTGGTCACATCTTCAGAGTTAAGAATCTTAAAGCTTGCAAAGAGGCTCTTCTAGTGACCATCTTTCACAATTTTTGAATTATCAATTTAAAAACAGAGTTATGGCCCTTTGAGTATTTTATTTATGTTTTTTGTCTAATGTTTTTAAAACAAAGTTGTTTTGACAGAGTTATGTCACTTTTATGATTTTAAGGTACGTTATTTATTGGGCAGTGTACGCATCGTTGGGAGTAACACCCTGAAATATTGCATTCAGGCTCTTCCAGGGACCTTCTTAGAATATTCTTCTCAACTTTTTGAAAAATATGTTCACAGAGTTATGGCCCTTGACTTGTTTGCTATGTTCTTTGTTACTTGTGTCTGATGTGCAGGGTTGTAATTTCTACGAGTACTAATTTTTCTAGTTCTCTATAAAATAATTGATAGTATTGGAAGAATGAATTCGATAAATCAAATCAACATGTTACATCGAACACCAGAAAATAACTCATGCGTGTCCCCAAGTTTTTAAGGTTGTTAATTTATTTTGACGGCAGAAACTTTGACATTGCCTTGAATCAATATATCAAGTAGATTTTGTAGATCATAGATAAATGTTACAATAGTATGTTATTTTAAAAGTTAATAACTAAGCAACAGATTGAACAGATGTTTTCCTATAAAAGTAGATTTTCTGCACATGTTCAATCATTCTGTTTTGAGACTTGAGTCAAATAATGTATAATGTTGATTAAAACATATCTAGGAATCTAAAGGAATTACTATTCAAGCATTTCTGTTTAATGTAAGGGAATAACTATTACGCCAAACCTTTCTTTACCAAGTAAGGTAATTACTATTATTTCAATAGTCTATATACAATATTAAGGAATTACAATTGTGTCA
This sequence comes from Clione limacina, assembly GCA_032362205.1. NCBI lineage: Eukaryota > Metazoa > Mollusca > Gastropoda > Pteropoda > Clionidae > Clione > Clione limacina. The sequence goes on along the minus strand of JAUUEB010503142.1, from coordinate 1,309 downwards.
GTCTTTTATGTACGAATTAAGGTAATAACTATTACGTCAAGCCTTTCTGTACCAATTTAATAAATTACTATTTTGTCAATAATTTCTGTAAAAAGTAAGGAAATTGCTGATATGTGAGTCCTTGATGTCTGTAATAAGAAATAACTATTTTGTCAAGCTTTTCTGTACCAAGTAAGGTAATTATCGTTATTCCAAGCACTTCTGTACAACTTAAGGTAACTACTATTATACCAATCCTTTCTGTACGAAATAAGGAAATAGCTATTTCGTCAAACCTTTCTGTACCAAGTACGGTAATTATTATAATGTCAATTTTTTTCAGTACAACGTAAGGGAATTACTATAATGTAAATCTTTTCTGTTCGAAATAATGGAATAACTATTACGGCAAGCCTTTCTGTACCCAGTTAGGTAATTATTTGTACTAGTAGATGCCCCGTTCTCCGAACGTGTAAGACGGATTTAAGACAGACAAAAAAAATAATGATGAAGAACAATAAAATAATTCTCCCAACGTGGGGCTCGAACCCACGACCCCGAGATTAAGCCGGGATACTGATAACAGGCAACACAAATCCGATGAATACCCACTAAGCGCGAGTCATAAGCTCGCGTTGATTACTTCCCTTAAACAGCCCGTCGCTACTATCGATTTAGCGGAACGACGGTTAAACGCAGGACGGGAACACAAAACGACGACGGCTTCAATATTTAATCTTTAATAACGCAAAAATTAGGCTTTAAATCAAAATCAAAAACGCTACACGATCCGCAACTCATGAAACTTTGAGGAAAGTATCACTTGCCAATCTAAAATTTCCCGGGAAACATTTGTATAGACCCCCCGTTTTTAACTTTCATGTCAAGTCAGGCGCGTAGCCAGGATTTTGAAAAGTGGGCAGCCTTGGATATTATCAAATCCAATGCCCGTGAGGCAGTTAAATGTCTTTAACTGGTTATGAATGGTGCACATTTATAGTATTTTGGATCTCAAATGTGTGGGGGGCATTCTTCCCCCATAGCCCTCTGGCTACGCGCTTACATCTCAGCAAAAATAGTAATGACGCCTTAGTGGCTAAGATAACGTTTGGTTCGATGTTTTCACTGCCCTACGTCATTAATGCACTCCATTTGATAAGAATTCGATCGCTGGCAAGCGATCCATGCCCTCCAACACAAGAACATGAAGAGCTTGCCAAGAGTATATAATACAAACTTACATTACGTAAGATGATGATGATGATAGGACCACCGTGATTTCAGAGGCCGTTTTTTCTGATTTTGCCTATACTAATCTTGTCACAGAATA
>JAUUEB010503131.1:0-10269 GCA_032362205.1 Clione limacina | reverse complement strand
TACTGCCTTTTGATTCAACTTTCGCCTCTCACAGTAAGAACCAAGATATTACATAAATGTATACTGTATATGACTCTAACTAGAATATTGTGCATACCATAATACACTGCAGATTTTGCTACGTACAGCATGAAAATAAGCCTACTTAATAGACACTATTGAGTATACCCCTTATGTAACTTTCAATGGCTTATAAAATAATTTGATATTGGTATATCCAATTTGCTGATGTACACAAAATAACGTATTTATATGTATATATCTTATATCATTTCGGTAACTTAGTTAATGCTATGGTTCTGTTTTTGTGTGTGTTATGACCTTTAACGTCCTAAATACAAGTGATGTAACTTTTGTCAAATGTATATATGTTGCCCATATGTTGTTTAAACCAACCTGGGTTTCTCAATAAACTTGAACTTGAACTTGAACAGAACGGCTGGCCACCCGAGGCACTCGCCTACCTTCCTCGGAGCCGCCCCGAAACCAGACTCTGCGCTCACTGCAAGCGGAAAATGCACTTAGCGGGACAAGTCTTTACATGCCTTATTATAGCTAACATTTAAAAGATTCAAGGACTTCAATATCTTAATGAACCCCCAGATTCTAGTTGACAGGTGGGATCTATAACTTAGTTTTATCGGAGACGGGCAATCAAATTATGTTAGTTATGTGAGTAATACATCTTTATGCGGTTTAAATCGAATTAATACTATTCTTTAAAGAGACCATACCACGTATGATAAACAAGAACTAAAATATACCTAAACTAAATGCCACTATTATGTGTAAAAACAGAGCACTTTCGAAGAGTAATAATGTCATTATATAATTTGCACCTGATGACAAGTATCTCTACAATTGCTTACATGAAAAACAAAGCAAAAAATAAAAAGTGACGTCACAGAGTAATTTTGCCTTTTTGCCTATTAACTATATAGAACCACTTATTTGTCACCTATGCAATAAGGAACCCCTACCCGAGCAATGTTTTAGCCATTGTGTTCACAATTCGGCCAATGCACAAATGAATGTTCTTCAAAAATTACAATTTACGATAAAAACGACCACTCAGTAAGATAACAATTGAAATATGGCTGCTGAATAAAAACAAAAGCTCTCAGACTGAACCTCACATGATTTAGATCCCATTGAACTTTAATGAACCAACAATCTACTTCACTAATGGAGTTTTACATTGACTCATCCGATCTCCGATACTCTCCCGCCCTGCCTATTAAACCCTTTTTTTATCCCGATGGTCCTCTTAGCTTGAATAATGCGTTATAATATGATTTGAACATTTTCACGCTCAAAACTTCGATGGAATTTGGGCCAGAGTAACTTGAGACATTTGATTAATTAATTATAACATATATATATTTTGGTAACTGACTACATCGATCATACCGATAATGAGCATATGAATCATTCAGGTCTACGTCACTAAGTACATATCAATCGACGTTTGGGCTTATGCTTCTATCGACTTTTAATCAACTAATATCATTTGTTTTTTGTACTTGTCCGATTTCAGCTTTAATAACAACAAAAATCGCAAAGTATGAAGATAAGATTCAAAACCGAGTAATCAAGAAGGATCTTCCCGAAAGTAATGCGTTATAATGTACCGTAAAATCACCTTAGTTTAAATTGTTGTTCTTTTATGGAATTTACAACCCATTTTGCTCTAGACAGAATGCGATGAAGAACGAAATTTAAGTCCAAGATACCATACAACTCTGGATTGAAATCAAACTAATATGATTAGTAAATTCTGTAAGACTCGAATCTGATTTGTATCAATAAAGTACTCGTGTCGACTTCATGATTTCTCAAGATAAGACCACATTATGGTCCTTCGATATACTGATTGTGTTTTATGCGTTTAGCTTGCATTAGATTTAGTATAATTCCCTTTTTTGTTTCGAACGATCAAGCATTTTGAGAATAACATAGCATATAGCTTATAGCATAGTATACTAAGTTATGTTATTATTATACGAGTGTTAATACTCTTCACAGTGAAAAGTGAGCAATATCACATAAGCAAGTACGCAAGCTCTCTACCACATATTAGTAATCGCAGCAACCAGGAAGCTTTTTATGAAATAAGTTTACCTTTAGCACAACTTTGAGAGCTGAATTTCGATGGCACGCCCGCCATTTTTTTAGCAGAAGTACCGTCAATTACTTGCCCCGTCAATTGATGTTAGTATCTTATCGATATTTGATGACGTTGTTATTTTCTAGTCATTTTCTAGTCATTTGGGGAATGTTTTTACCGTTTTAGACTGATAACTAAACTCTAAATCATTAGTTTTTTATAAACATTGATAATTCTTATCACAACTGTATTACTTGTAACACCAATCATCTTCGCTGCAGTCATCATCATCACCTTTACCCTTATAAAAGTATGTATTATTTATTTATCCGTCTCATTAAGAATTGGGTCGATTCTTTTCAGTATATTACTTTTCATATATCAGCCCTTAAAGTAAGTTTCGTTATAATTCTTTCTCGTTTATTTTTCATAATTGGCACATTGTAGCTAAAAAAAACTACAAAAATTAGTACTCGTAGAGAGTACAACCACGCACATCAGACACAAGTAACAAAGAATATATAGAAAACAACTCAAGGGCCATAACTTTGTAAACATATTTTTCAAATAAATTGAGAACATTATTTTAGCAGGTCCCTAGAACAGCTTGTGTGCAATATATCAGGATCTTACTCCCAACAATGAGATTACTGCATAAAGAACATACCTGACAATCATAAAAGGGACATAACTCTGTCAATTATTTTTTCAAAACTTTAGACTTCAACTTTTAGGGACCCATGGGTTAAGCTTCTGTGCAAGATTTCAGATTTCTATCTTTGACGATGGGACCACAGCGTGCTTGCAAACAATTAACAAAGATGTATAGCAAATATGTGACTATAGCGTGTTTTTTGCCAAATTAACAAATAACACATAGCAAAAAAACTCAAAAATGACAATAACTGCGTGAATTAATGACAGATATTTCTGGATTTAACTAGCAAACATCCTATACTTAATCCTTATCATCCCGTCAAAAGTGAAAGAGATCCGAGAAAAATTACTCAAGTTATCGCGTAAACAGACAGACACACACACAGACAGACAAAAATATACCACTACACAATTTAGTTATGCGTGGAACAAAACATCCAATGACATCAATATGTCGTTGAACCCCAAGATTCTAGTATATTGGCGTAATGGTGCACTCTCTTTACAAGTTATGTGAGTTTCAAGTACTTTGGTAGTAAAAATGGAAGAAATTGTATTCTACAAAGACGCAAACCTACGTATAATTAACAAATACAAATATACATCTACTCAGTTTCAGTGTTATAATAGCAAATGAAACAACAAATCACTTTCTGAAGTAGGAAAGTGATCTCAACTTGAGTAGAGGAATTTAAAAAAAACGGATCTGTAAATTAATTACAAACGCAACAAATAAAGACAAAGCAATGACAATAAATACAAAACAATTGATTAACATTTCCATTGTAGTATTTACCCCTGATGAAATGTGCCCATGCAATTGTTTACATGAAAAATAAAGCAAAAAAAAGAGTCCCATCACGGAGTTCCTTTAGCTCTCTGCCTATTTACTATAAGGAACCAATTCCATGGCACAAATTCCATTGGAAACCCCTACCCGGGCAAAGTAATCCATTGTTTTCACAATTCGGTCAATGCACAAATAAATGTACTTCAAAAAGTCATTTACAATCAAAACGATTACTTAGTGAGATTATAATCGCAATGTTGTCGCTACGGGATATAAACACAATCTCTCACACTAAACGCCAAAATGAATTAGATTCGATTGAACTCAAATGATCCAACAGTCTACTACGCTAATGGATTTTGATAGTGACTTACTGGTTCTCCAATCTTCCCCCGCCCTATGTATCAAACCCTTTGTATTTTTGTTGGTCCTTAAAGCTGAAAAAAGTATAGTCCAGTACCCATTCTAGCCCAATTAATATTGTTTTATTAGTCCGTAAGGGTCCGGAATGAGTAGTTTCCAAGAAATTAGTTGGTTTGCAAGGGGATATTAGACCAATTTCAACAGTAACCTTCTTATTTTCTAGCATATATGCGTATTTTGTAAGACTGGCCATATTTTGCGAACAACGACTGCCAGAGAAGACTAGTTAGTATGAATTTATATATTCATGTTTTTACCAACTAGGCTTTTTGGTTATTTTTGTTTGTATAAAAATAAGTAATTTACTTTACCCTCAGACCCGGGTTTATGTCCTGTTATTGGACATGTCTCCATTGAGTTGCTCAATATGATCGTAGCACTTCAAGTTCTCGATTGTCTCCGTCATTTCACATCGTCGTAGTCATATACAAGTTTCAATGTTGATTTTCGGTGTGTCTAAAGTTATTGTTGCTTTAAAAGCCTCTACTTTGCTCTGCGTCTACATTTTGCCATAAGGTATGATCTGGTGTTACGTGTATATTGGTGAATATTTTCTAGTATCAACAAATATTCTTGCTATTCCATGATTTGGATTAAGAGCCCAATAACAAATATTTAACTTATATTACCTTGACCATCTAACTACCTGGCTACATGCGATAGCTTTAAGTTAACAACACACTTTCCAAAATGATAGTTTCCTGCCACATGCTACCAATATTCTGCTTTCATCAAGAAATATATAAGTCGAAATTGACTGGTTACTCAATTGAATAAAAACATGCGGTATATATCAACAATTCTCTGTGACGTCACTTTTTATTTTTTGCTTTGTTTTTCATGTAAGCAATTGTAGAGATACACACTAAGATGACTACCAAAAATGTCATATCCTTTACCTATTGATACACCTTTCTCACGAAGCCGTCATTGAATACACTCAAATAATAACATAACTTAGTATACTATGATATATGCTATATGCTATGTTATTCTCAAAATGTCTTGATGGTTCGAAATCAAAAAAGGGAATTATACATATGTAGAGTCGACATAACAGTTTGTCTTGTTTTCTAGAAGTTATCGAAATGACGTAACATCAATTCGTGTTTTCATTTAGTACTTATTTCCAACAACAAATTAATTGCACGAGTGTGTGTATATTTTTGTAGTTATCAGGCCTTAAGCTCCAGCTTACAGATCTTGCCTAAGGATATATTTTCGTCCTGCAAGCAACAGGCACCGTTTATAATTCAGCTGATGTCGTAGATTTGCAACGACCCTAGACTGAGAATGTTTTTAGTCGGACATTAATAATATAGAGTGCATTTCCAGTACTCGCTTTACAATATATTACCCCGACAGGAAACGAAGAAACACATATACTTCAGAGTACAGAGACGTTCATTTCAATGGAGACACACAATACATTCAGAGTATACAAGGAGTCAGACGATTAAGCGACAAGCATTAGTAAACTAGACAAAGCCTATATGTCAGGTACCCATATATACTGCTGGGTGAACAGGCGGAACACGATCGCATTCTTTGTTCACCAAGAAAACCTTTCCATTGCAGGGGTCGAACCCACAACGCTTTACGACGATCGGATCTTAAGTCCGTCGCCCTAACCACTCGACTATCTGCTCCACGTTAATGGAATTTGTTGTAAAGGGAGAATTTACTTTACAACCAACGTTGTACATGAGCATTTCTATTACAAAGAACACCATCCATCGTGGTTGTTTTCTGAATAGTTATCGATAACTCGAATAATCAGACGCTTTTTAAGAACCCAGTTCTTAGTTGATTTGTACACTTCATTTAGATTATTTCTACATGGATATTTTACTTAACTCGTATTTATCTTTTGGTAACTGACTACTCTGGTCGTACAATAAATGACCCTTTCGGTCTAAAAGTTGGCCAATTGTTTGACATTTGCGACATTAAGAAGATATAAATCGACGTCTGGGCCTATGCTTTTATCGACTTTTAATCAATGATCATTATTTGTTAAAATCATTTTTCAGATTTCAGCTTCATGGTCTAATGCTACTTAGACTGTAGACGTTTATTTAGTTTATTGATTTGAAATATAGGTTGAGTTGAGATAATAAAAAACATGATTAAAACTTTTTTTTCTAACATGACGTTTTAAAACGAGCCTAAATGTAAATACATGAGATTCAAAACGCCTCTTTATGTTCATCTTATCACCTTATTTACATTTAAAAGGCCTTTATGCTGTTTATAATATCTATTTTTTTTAATTGTTGTACGAATTAGCAATGCAAAAAAGTATTGAATATACTCTTTGGTTACACAAACAAGATTCGGACAGGTTGTAAAGACCGTATACATAAACGAGCTATTTTTTTCATCTTACATTCATTAGCTTTGTTGAGTTTCATCTAGGGCGTCTATTCATGTTCATCCCGGTCTAGCTCTTTGTACCTATGTTAGTTGGATTGTATTCATTAACAAAATATTGAAAAGTCAGAATTGAAAATCTATAGGGCAAGAGTTTAGATTTGTACTTTTTAACACTTAACAAAAATCATCGACACAGTATGTGTTCATACATTACATTAGTGACTTCTTGTTTTGATAGCTTTACAAAAGGTGTGTCATCTCATTTAAATGTAGAACTTCTTCATTGTTTTATTTCACACAAGTAAAACAAATGAATGCGGCGGACTTTTTCGACGCGCACAGTGAGGAGAAACAAGTTTTTTACTTAGTGTGGCCTTAGGGAGATCATTAACATGACAAAAAATGTGCTTCTTGACAGTTTTAACTAAGTCTGGCCTTAAGAAGATCATTAACATTACAATAATGTGCTTCTTGACACTTGTAACTAAGTGTGGCCTTAAGAAGATCGTTAACATGACAATAATGTGCTGATTGACACTTTTAACTAGATGTGGCCTTAAGAAGATCATTAACATGACAATTATGTGCTTCTTAACACTTTTAACTAGGTGTGGCCTTAAGAAGATCCTTAACATGACAATAATGTGCTTCATGAAACTTTTAACTGAGTGTGGCATTAAGAAGATCATTAACATGACAATAATGTGCTTCATGACACTTTTAACTGAGTGCGGCATTAAGAAGATCATTAACATGACAATAATGTGCTTCATTACACTTTTAACTTAGTTCATTACATTTTTACGCATTATGCTTTTTATTTACTACGTCTATTAAAGATCTATGGAGGTCTTTGGGCCAACAAACTCGATGAAATACGTGCAATATCTGTTTTGAATATTTTATATTAGTGTTTTAGATTAGCTTTTGATTAAGTTCCACGTAATGACCGTGTGACATTGGCTTTTATTTCCGGTGATCACGATTTAACAAATGATAAGGAACTAATTTTTTGGGGGTTAAAATATTTACAATTTGTATTCAGAAAATCATTATTAAACCTTGGCCGACAATATCCAGTTAGAATAATATAAAATTGTACAAATGGCAATATGTAATTTTTCAGCATATGTGTCTTATTTGGGCCTCTCGAGTCATTTTAGGCAAAATTCGGTGATTTTCTTTTTCGTTTGAACATTTCCCCGGCCGGCTATCTACCCAATATTCTTTATACGTGCACTTGAAATATAATTTGAAACGAGCTTACCAAACCTACGATAATTTATCTTGAGACACTGAATCCAGTGAGAAAAACGGACAAAAAAATCATATTTGTTTTTTCATCAACCACTACTTATCTTTTTTTGGTATCAGATCATGAACATTTTTTGCCAGGTTTTCGTTTTGCCTTAACTGCACTAACTAGCAAAGCCAGCTTTCCAAAACTAATAAACCTTTACTCACATGCTCATACGAACAAGCCCATCGACCCTTTAGATGGCCATTTACACTCAGCAAATTGCTCATTTTAGACGTCATTTTACTAAAATAAAGGCAATTTTTCAATCAACTCTTTAAATTGAAAATCACAAGAACATTTTGTACATGGATACATTCTTACATCTAGAAAAATGAGTACACAGATAGAGTATAAACCCGAAACCGAGTAAAAAACAAAACATGTCCTTATTGTACAATGTCAGCATTACTTAAAAATATGTTAAATTCCTGCTTGGATTACAATCAATAATACGCTTTAAACGATTCATTAAGGCGTGGCGCAATATAACGCTGTACACTATCCTGCGCTATAAAGTTGCGCACTAGCGATATTGAACGCCCGCGCTGGAAAGAAGAGGAAACCTGCCAATCGAGTTTATCTCTCTTAACACTTGGTAATTAGTTTTGACTCAATAACTCTGTCAATTGTGAACGGATATTGCTGGAATTAAATAGGCGTCTTCATCGGGTTGAATTACAACATCGTACACGATGTAAATCAGTTGTATCTTCCTTGAGTTATCGTTGCCAAAGACAGACAGACAGACAGACATACACACAAACGCGTATCGGCACATAACCCTCCACGACTAGTAAATATTCGGTTTTGGGTAATAATTGAAGGGACATTGTCGATATTTTCTGTTGTGTACATGTTGTGTTTAAGATTGATGACGACACACTTTTTTGTTAAAGTATTACATCATTTTGTGTTTCTTTTTTATCGGAAGTTATCTTCACAGCCTGAGGGTAGGCTTCATTTTTGTTTACATTGGACTGATGGCATCTTTATTTATAGGCAAAAAGGCTTGTATCTAATATACATGTCTGATGCCATACATTGTGACTGCCACTCTAGCTGTATAAATAACAGAGTTCAATCTGAAGTCGAACTCCAAAAACCTTCTGGGTAAAGTGATACACAAAGGTGTTCAAACATTAGATTGTTTAGCTTTGACTTACGCAAGACCAGTTTTCTTGTTTGTTACCGTTGAATTTGTCCGAGTTGATAGCGTGCGAACGAAATAAACAAACACTTATGTATCTTTACACCAAAATATACCTCTAAACAGATAACTTCACTTTTCTACAGCTTTACTACAGCTTTGGCAGGGTGCCAACAATTGCACCTCAAGAATTTAACTTAAATAAATTATTTAAAGATCATTGCGTTAAAGACGAATTCATGTGCTAACGTTTTGTAAATACAAACTGTTTCTGTCACTTAACTTTAAAAGTAGGATTATTTATTTTACACAGGTTTATACATTTTGTTAACGTCGAAGAGGGCGGCTGGAAAAACGTTGTGGGTTCAATCCCGTCAATGAACATATTTTTCAAGGTAAACAAAATATGTAATGCTATCCTGGAATGTGGTTTGCAACGACTCCTAACTGGCTATGTTCTAGTCAGATTTAATGGATAACTTTTTTGTCATAAAAGGAGTATTTTATTTACAACCCTCAATGTGTGTGTACATAAATAAGCTATTTACCACATTGGTTGTATATTTAAAAGTTAACGATAACTCGACGACACTTCTGTCAAAAAGGAAATACTTGGTTAACGTTTCCATTTCATTTGAATGATTTAAACATGCGACTTAAAGCTCAACTTTTACTTATCTTTTGCCGAACGACCACATCGATCGAGCCAGAAATAAGCTGATAAATAATTGCGGTATACTAACTTTGAATATAGTTTGAGATTCGAGTCACTGGGCCTGTGTTTCTATCATATCATCATCGTTAGTTTTAATCACTTGTCAGGTTTCACTTTCAGTGTCTACTGGCATTGCAATTTTAGTGGATATATGATTATGCATGTAAAAATAGTTTAGGTGAGATTGGAAAACAGGAAATATAAAGTGTTTTTCTAACAGGACGCTTTGAAACGAGATTATAAGTAAATGTGTGAGATTCAAAACTATTCTCTATAGCTTGAATGTAAATCTTTTCACCTCATTAACATCAAAAATGCCTATATTCTATCCACATTAACACGACTTGTACATTTTGTAAAAGTGTGCACCCCAAAAGAGTTTTCAATAAACACTTTGATGGTAAAATATTCAGTCAGGTTGTGATAACCGTATAAATGAACGAGCAGTTTTGTGAATCTTACGTTAGTTTTTTTTCATTTCAGCATGAAGTATTTTGTCCCTCTATGATCTCCCGGTGTAGTTTATTGTACTGATGTACGTTTTATTTCCCTGTTGGATATTTTTTACTAATCAATAAAAAACGACATAAAATTGACGACTGGGGTTGGCGATTGCTCTCGAAATGTATTAAGCAGTCTTTACAATGTATGCAGTTATCTCTAGTTATCTCTAGTTATCTCTAGGTCAGACAAAACAATCACTTTTTGAGGGAAAAAAGGAAATGAAACGAAATTTGTACGCCACTCAGAAATC
>JAUUEB010503120.1:0-10270 GCA_032362205.1 Clione limacina | reverse complement strand
ATATCACAGAGGACCTCAAAGCTAAGGGCCTAGCACCAGAGCTTGCCCTGAACCGTGACACATGGCGAAGTGCCATTTCTAGGAAAAAAGTGTAACCCATGCTACATGGAAAATACATTATAAATGATGATGATGATGATGTTCTTGGGAGAAAGACCAAGCATATATTGGTGTGTCCTGACTGCGACAACATCAACTTTTAGACAAGAAAGCTCACTTGACCGCTCTGATCTCACTTTCTTTTGTTTGACGTCACAAACCGTACAGTGTCCACTGATTGGTCTTGTGTCTCTCTTAGGCCTGGTTGCAAATCAGAATGTCCGTTTGTTGCAGAAAATACTGTTAGGATGTCGGTAGCTTACTAGGGTATTTATAAAAATTAAAAAGGAAAAGCTAATGGTTGTGCACAATGCTGCCCCATGAAGGCAAGTGCCAATAAACTGTTGTTGCAAATTCAACTGTACTAGTTTTCTGTTTAATAATATCAAAATGATGATATCATACATCATGTTTAGCGCAAAAGCACCTATGTAAATGTTTTGTCATATTGTGTTGATACAAACCTCACAGGCCTCTCAACACCAGTGGTCACATGACGAGGCTGTGTAGAGTCATGTCGAGACCCTAGCTTAGTATTTTTGCAATCTCATCTGACATTTAATGTTTTTGTTTGCTAGACCTTTCATCCTATATATGTGAGTCAGTTACATAAAAAACTTTCTGGAAAAGCTCTCTGCAAATATGACCTGCTTGTAGTATTGTGGACAATATTCCTGAATCAATTGCAAACAGTTCAGGTTGACGAAGACAACTAGATGGTTGTCGAAAAGCTCCTGATGAGCTTCAACAAACTCTCGAAGGTAAATGTTCTAAATTTACTACTATTCAATTGCATATAATTATTCATGCTATCCAAAAATGACCTGTACTTTTGAAGAAAAAAATTCTATCTTTTAAAAGGTACCAACCGCTGAATCATCCAAATGAACTCAAAGCGATTGTGGAACAGTTCAAACAAGTGAGAAATTATCAGAAGGCTTTTGACAGATTGATTAAAGTGGATGCAAATAGAACTTCACCACATCACTGCACAAAGCACCAGATGAAGCTATTAAGAGAGCATGTGAGTCAAGTTCTGCGAGTGCGCAAATTACAGTAGAATTTAAAAACAAACTGCCAGCACAAAATGAACAAAAAATTTTGCTCTTTTTTCCTAAACAGCTTTAAATTGATGGACCAATTTTTGCATCAGTCTTATATGAAAAACACTTAATGGGCAATTCCATGTAAAGTGGTCCTGAACACTAAAAATATTTTTTGGATTCATGAAAGATCAGTTATAGTATTCCCTTTAATAAACATAATTTGTGAACATAATATTATTATACCATATATTTTTGGAAAAATCCTGTTAAAAAAAGTTATGTTGGCTCTTGTTGTGTCATTATATTGTTTTAAAAATTTATCAAAATTTATAATGCCATTTTAATAGGTGACTGAGCAAGTCTGTTGGCTTCGATAAAAAAAATCAAAATAAGCTCTGACATATATTTTGTGTCCAATTTAACTGAGTTTTATGTCTAGTGCTTGGTTACACTTTTTACCAAAAGAAGATAGAAAATTCAGATGGTCACACATGTGATACTTTTTTGGTCACACCACTCATTAACAGTAGTGCTTGGGTCACAAAATGTGGACTGTCCTATTCACATGGGTTTTCATATAGCAAGATGTGGTTGATATGTCAAGAGGCAGCCTGCGTTTCACACATTTTCAATATAACAAACAATTTCTTTGTAATACTGTTTTTTAAAGTATTATAGGCAACCTGTTTCTTTTTAAATCTTTTTCAGACATTCCGCTATCTCCAAATATTTGACATTTTGTCTGGCATTGAGATATTACCCTGCTACAGATATTCCATGGAGGGTCAAATTGGTGGGAAAGTCTGTGCTACAAAGTATTGGTGAGTTAACTTTTATTTTGAGACTTAGACCTAGAGGTAAACATTTGACCTTAGCAGAGGGTCAAATTGGTAAAAAAGTCTTTTCCACAAAGTATTAGTTTGTTAACTTGTTTTATGAGTGTCCAATTTTCAGTATAAGAAGAAGTCATCTACTACCCAGGCCAAGTATAGGTAAATATGCACATTAACTTGCCTTAAATAGATCTGGTCCATAAACATAGATTGGTAAGTCCTTTATTGTGTGGATGTGCATTGTGGCTAAAATATTGCTTAACTCCTGTCACTGGAACAAAATACCACATGATCATTTTTTATGAAATGCCTTGGCAAAACAATGTTTTAACGCAACAAGCAGTTACCCAATATAGTGCACTTTAACGTTACAAAAGTATCACTAACCTTTTTTCAGGCACAAAGGTAATAAGATAGAGATGCTGGTTGGATGCATTGCAGAGTTAACAGCAGAAGAAGAAAGCCAAATTTTGACGTCAGGGGAGAATGACTTTAGTGTGATGTTTTCATGCAGGAAAAACTGTGCACAGTTGTGGTTGGGTCCAGCTTCTTTTATCAATCATGATTGTCGTCCAAATTGCAAGGTAATTGAAAGAAAAATCTTCCTTTTTTGCTCTTCTATCAATTTTTCCAACCCAATAGAGATGTAATCTAAAGGCCATTAAGAATCAAAATAATTTGAAAATACAACTGAATATCTTTTACAGATAATTCCTTTTGTTTAGGGACCATTAAAAAATGACGTCAACGGGGGTGGGGGGGGGGGGAGTTGATGAAAGCCTTACTTTCTTATATAAAGTGTGTCTTATATTATGTGAAAAGCTGTCAGGGAGAAGGAGGGGGTCAAATTTTATTGACGTCTTTGTGAACTGTTCCTTAGGCCTGGGAAATGTATGACATTTTTTAAGCCCTTTGTCGTTTTTCAGTCACCAATTGTGATAGTGAAAGCTCTTATTTTGCTTTGGCCAGTCAAGTTTTCTGTTGATTTCCCATTACAACAAACATTATGAAAAAATTTCATTGATTATTATTAATAGAAACGGTATTTGGATGCATTGCAGAGTTAACAACGGCAAAGATAAGCTTGACAAGCATTGCAAACTTCTCGATAGTAAATGTGAAACATTACCATTTAAAAAAAAAGGTTTGCAAAATAATTTTTGTTAAAAATTATCCTTGTCATATTCTTGTTCGACTGATATTTGAAGGCTTAAATACTTTTTGTCATTTGAGCACAGAAATTTGACAGTCACATGACAGGCTGAAGTTAAGGAGATCCCAGTAGATGGTTGTTAGATTAATTTAACCCTTTTTTTGAACTCCCATAAGAATAATCTAGAAAAAAAAAAAATCAAAAAAAATCCAATAGATGATGAATTTTCTGCCCCATGTATTTTTTTTTATTTAAAAAAATTATGTATTGTCTCATTTAAAAGGGCTTATAAGGTGTTATTCATCCTCGTCTTTTTTCACATTTTCTTTGGAGGGCCTGTCCATAGACAAATAAGTTGTTAACATGTGCCCGTGAGTGCCTGGCCCGTTTTTAGCAGTTTTGAAAGTTAGCTGCTTGGATGGAGACAGAAGAGGGGTGTTTTGGGACGAAAAGGAAAATAATAAAGGCATCATTATGTTTTTCAGAAAGAAGTGATTAGAATCTCTTGTTTTATTTTATCTGATCTTATCATGCTTTTTCAAGTACCCTTTTTTGATAATTTTTACTTGGTTCTTGACCCTGTTCTTGTTTCATTGATTTATCCCTGTAGTTTGTGTCTACTGGTCGTGATACTGCCTGTGTGAAAGTGCTTAGAGACATACAGTGTGAGGAAGAAATTACTTGCTTTTATGGAGAGGATTTCTTTGGGGATGGAAACTGTTGTTGTGAGTGTGTAACATGTGAACGGTAAGTTTATTTTCTTTCTCTCTTTTTCTCTCCAACTCCTTCCTATCCATTCTCCAATAGTCACTATCCTACTGACACAACTCACCCTTCAACTTCATACTCGCTCCAAGCTCTGCTCTCTTTCTACCTTTTCTTTCACCAGGATGTTGAAAAATCTTCCAACTCCATGTGTCAAAACCGGCTCCCAGTTCCACCCAAATTTCTGAAAACGGATGTCAATTTATCCCATGACTCTGGCTGTCAAATCCAACTTCCCATTCGGCATGACTGTTATGTTCATTTTAAACAAGAACTCTTGAGAAGCTTCACTCTATTTTACAAATACTTTCCTGGGAGGCATGCCCCTGGGCCCCCTAAAAGTGCAAGGGCTACACATAATGCATAGGACCTCAGTAAGGGTTATCAAATTTCTTTGGCAACTTTTTTTTATTGTCTATATTATCTGCTCTGTCATTACCTGCACATATGTTAATTGACTAATATTTTGATTTTTTCCCTGAACAAGTAATATAAACTCCAATCTTCACATTCCAATGTCAGATGTTAGTATGCTAATGAGATTTCCTCTCATTTGGCGAGCAACAGTTAATGAATTCAACATCTGTGTGACTGATATGGTAAAAGGTACTAGTCTTGAATGTTGTTCTTGTATCATGATGATTGAGTGAAGGCAAGGAATGTTTCATTTTCTCCCTGTTACAGGAAAGTGTGTAAGCAGCATTGTTCTGTTTTTAATTTTGTAAATGGATTTCGAGCTAGGAGTCCCGACACTTTTTCAAGACTCCTGGTCAGGTCAGTCCCTGAGTCTTACTCTAGGTATGGAGACCAGACTCAGACTCCACATCCTTAGTGTTCACTGATTGAACCTTTAGAATGTGTTAACTTTTTGAAAATCTTGATCCGTTTGTGCCATTTTGAAAAAGAAGCAAGTAGTAGAAATAGAGAAAAATATTCATTGCTTGTGTTTGTGACATTGTGGCAAGAAAAGATGAGTGCAATTGGCTAAAGTGAGTCCAAAGAATGGAAGTGCCGGTTGCCTAGGCAAGGGCTGTCCTCCCAAGTCATGGAGTGAGTCCTTAAGAGAAGATTTTAAGTCCAAACGCCTTAATCCAGAGATGGTACAGGGCCGTCGAGCCTGGCGTAGAGCTATCACATTGTAAAAACTCAAACCCACGTAGTTCATATGTCATATGACTATGAATATGGACAACGACTATAAATGATGATGATTCTTTGCTTAAAGTAAGCACAAATTTAAAATAGTGTGTGGATCTTAATGACTGCACAAAAGTAATAAAACTAAAGCTTTTAATGTCATTCAATTTAGAGGTATAGGTCGTAAATGACGCAAATTGGTGTCACATTTGAGTTATAGTTATAGCCTTTGCAGAGTTTTGTCTTATTTTGTTAATTTTTTTCTCACCTCACGTCTTCTACTGCTTTACTTATAACTCCTTCCTCTGCCTGCAAGTTTTTTGCCTATTCTCAGGTTATAATCCTACAGTGTGGTGTGTGGCAAAGACTGGTATTCAAACCGGTTGTAGAGGCCAAAATATGTAAAACATATCTATGAATAAGGGAACATGCATTTTTTAAGATACTGTCTACATTGTTTAAAAAAAGGGTAAATCCTTTTTGTTTGAGAATGCCGCATTTCAATTAAGAAAAAGAAATAGAATTTGTTGTTTCATGCTACTTGCTTGGTGTTTTTGTATACTCAAGAGTTTGACTTTTACAAACAATATTTGTTATTATATCAGTCGACAGATGGGTGCGTACAGGCCAAAAAAGCCTGTCAACCTCTCCTCCCAGAAAGGCTATTGTTTCAGAGACACAGATGACAGAATCAACAGAATGCAAGCAAAGCCCATTGAGACACAAAATTCTTTTCCGAGTATTCCTGCCAGTTCTAATGGTGAGATATTTGAACTTTTCTTCGTAATTTTCTTTGATGATAATGATTTGGATATTTTCTATTAATATGTTAATACATAATACCTCAAGAGTAAGTTGTTTCAAAAGTGATATAGATTCAAATTAGAAGGTTTTCAGTAACACAATCTAAAGAGACTATAATTTAAAAGAATAAATATACACATTGTTTACATGTGTCACATTTTCCTTGTGGTAGACTTTGAATCTAAAGTTTCAAATGTGTTTGTGGTGTCTACAATCATTTCATTTGACACATAATGAACGATTAATATGAAAAGCATGACAATGATTGTTTGTTAATGCAGTTTTCTTACAATAGATATTAGTTTTGTTGTCAAATTTATTTCTCTCATAATAGTTTTTGCTTAAGTGCTTAGAATGACGTGGCAGGGAAAGGCCATGTACGAAGGTTGCTTTGTTTCTGTTATTTCTTTATTTTTAAAAAAAAATCTTCATTCTCTGGTCTGTTAGGTTCAATTCTCATTTCAACAATCTATTGGAGCGTTTTGATTCTTATGTGCCAAAATGAAAGACACCAAAAGTCAACTGAAATTTACAGTCCTAGAATTCAATTTCATTGTGATTAAACTTATAATAGAATATATTTTGGTATTTTATTTTAATTTCTTTCAGTACTTGCCCCCCCCCCCCCCTCACAGTTTGTATGAAACTGAACTCCTTCTTTTTCAATCACACAGTCATTTTGTGCTCCACCCCATAATTTTTGCTCATTGGTATTTGGTAGTACCTTGAACATCTCTGAATGTGAATGTCATGTATCATTTTCAAGCGACAAATGTTTATAAATAAAAATGTAATAGATTTTGTTATAAATTGTCTTTTTATCACCTTTCTGCAGCTAACCAAGAGGTCTGGTCATTAATTTACATATAGACAAATTTGTCCTGTTTTGATATGGATGTTCAGTGAGTGTGGTTTCATTGAGATTGTTAAGAATGTTGATTTGCCAATTTTTGTTATTGGTTGTGTTATTGTTGGTTCTTTTCATTCTTGTTTCATTTTTTCATGCATATTTGTTAATAAAGCTACATTTACAAAATGCTTCAAAATAAATGTTGACCATTTCAAACATTCACTATTCTATCCTTCTGAACTGACAAAATTTACCAAAATCATAAGAGATTGTTTATATACGTCATCACTAGCAATGTTATTAATTGTAGCCACAGCAGGTGGACCTCATACCAAATTATCAAAATTAGCATGGTTTCTGTAATGAACAAATAGTTCTAGTGTAATTTCAAACCTTAAATTGGTTTTTGTAACTTTTTAGTTAACACATTGAATCAGTTTGTGAATTCTTATCTCAATCCTAAGGATGTAAGCAGTCATGAGTTTATGTGAACAAAAGATTAGACTTTGGTGTGAAAAAGGGTCATACATTTGTAACGTCTGTACTTGAAACATCATATAGTCACAGATTTTGATTCTGAGTAAACAACCTGTTAAAGCCTGAAAAAAATGTGGATTTAGTTGTCCATAGTTCTTTTTTGCCATAGGATGAATATTATTGTGTAAAGTCATGTTTTTTTTTACATATCTTCTTCCAGTGTTGACCTTATTATGTTAACTATATACTGTATGCTAATTTATACTTAAACTGAAACGGCTGTTTTCTTAAGACAATGTTTACAAAGATCGGTAAATGGATAAGTGCATTTTTTTTAGACAGGATGTGAACCAAGATAATAAGTCCCTTTTGGAAAAAGGGCTTTTCAGTATAAATAATGTAATTGTACATGTGATTATTGAGATTTTAAAACCCATAAGAATAAAACAATTTTGTAATGTCATAAAACAATTATATTTTTCTTAATGTATTATTAACTTTTTGTTTGTCCAAATCCTAAACTGATTTCTTTTTATGATGTTGTCATAGATTTATCAAGTTGCATAAACAAATATCTTAGTTCTTAAAATAGAAGGCTTGTAGATTAATAAAGAATTCTTTCCATTTGCTATCATAGAATTTCAAGGATATTTTAAGAAAATCACTGGACATGTCGAAACTTTAATTAATTAAATGGTCAACTGCATTGCATGTATTAAAAAGACTCTACAATGTGTTTTCTCTCAGATGTGAATACACCAATTTCAGATAATTATTAACTGTTTCCATACTAAGACACTTTTCTTTATGCAACTTGAAAATTATTATTAAAAAAAATGATACTACTCTCTCTTCCAAAGGCCCCTAATTTTGTTTTTTCTCTATCTTTTCGTTGTAGAATCATGGGACAATCGAGCAAGAAACATTGAATCACAGTCTCATCTCCTGACTGCTGCAGAACTAAAAAAGAGAGGCATAACAAGATATGATGCAGAAATCATCATCTCAAATGGCCAACCTCTGCCAGAACCAGAAATTCCCAAAGTCAAATCCGTTCACAACTTAAGTCAAGAACTTAATTCAAAGCTGCTTAGAAGTTCAGGAGTTGCTATTCCAGAAAAAGAACTTGAGTGTTCTTCAAATCATATACGAAGGCAAGCTCTTAGAAATGAGGTGTCTTATGAAAATAAGCCAGAGCCTTTGGTGGTTGTTAAACAAAACAATCGCAGAAAAATGAACATTGAAGCAAGGAGGAGGAGTCCAAGAAAGAGAGTTATGATCCAAACTTGTTCAGAATCTTTATCAGGGAAAGAAGAGATTGTTGATGATTGTACGGATTCCATAAATTGTAAAGAAAGTTTTGAAATTAAGTCAGAATCTGATGTGCAAAAAGAAGATTCAAGTTCCCCTGAAAAGCAAATCAAACTCGAACCCAATTCTGAGGATGAAGGTGGAGAATACACAGATGCTGAGTTGCAGAGCCATAACCTGTCAGACTTTTTAGATAACTCACCAAGATTAAAAGAAAAAGAATC
This sequence comes from Clione limacina, assembly GCA_032362205.1. Lineage (NCBI taxonomy): Eukaryota > Metazoa > Mollusca > Gastropoda > Pteropoda > Clionidae > Clione > Clione limacina. The sequence goes on along the minus strand of JAUUEB010503120.1, from coordinate 1,571 downwards.
TCAAGAAACTGCTTCTAGTAATAGACCCACAAGCACAAATCAAACAGAGGAAGGCACTGTTCCAAAATGTATTCAGTATAATCTCCCCCCTTTGATTAATATGGAAAGTAACACCATTTCATTTGGTGATCTGAGCTCCCAAACCCCCATAAAACACCTACCTCTTTCTTCATCCACACCAGTAAGACAAAGTCCTAGACTTCACAGAGGATCAACACAACTTTTTTCAGACTCAAAACCCTTGTTTAGTGAAAATATGAGAGAAAACGCTGTTCACTTAGCCAAAGAAAATGCTGTTCACCTTGTCAAAGAACTCAATTCTATTTGTGCTAAGGCATCCACATGTGCACAGCGTCTAACAGATTTAATGGAGGGTTCACTTGTTGAAAGTGACAGGTATCAGGATCCGCCAGTTCTGGAACCAGAGCCACCAATAATCTCCCCTTCAGTGTCTCCACGAAGGTCATCGTCAGAGGAAGTGAATGACAATCTTTTTCCGAAGAAGATCTTAAGTCCTAAAGGTGACTCAAATGTTCACAGGCGATCTAAGTCTGTGGATGATGATTGTCTAAGTGAATGTTTAGGGAAACCTCTGTCATTGCTATCGAAGGTTAAAGATGAGAGTGGCATGTTCTCTAAATCCGATGGGTTTAGACGCCACAGGCGAAGTAGCAGTGATGAGTTTGGTCAACCTCCTCTTCTGAAAAAAGATCAGTGTGGGAATACAGAGAACGACAGTAAAGTTGATGAAGTAAAAACACTTCCGTCTCTAAGACATTTTCATGTAGGAGAGGACATTTACCTTAAACAAACACAAATGAAGAAGCCACCACCAGCTTCACGGAGATGTCGTCGACGGCAGCCAAAATTAATTTTCCGCATGAAATCAGACCCTGAATTAAAGAAACAAATTCGGGAGGAAAGTGCTCAATGTCCCAATACTAATCTTCAATTCAAATGGGAAGATGACAGTGATGGAGAATTTGGAAGATCACCAACACGGAGCTCCAATCTTCCTAAAAACAGAGACCAGGGTCCAACGTATGTAAAACAAAAAAGAACTGAAGAACGATCTCAAGCCAAAGATTTTCATCCACCCGAATGCAGCATCAGTTCAGGGCAGCTAAATGACTCATCTGCATCAAATTCTTCAAAAAATAGTTCATTCAGAAAAGTTAGAAAAGTACGTTTAAAGATGATCGACTCCTCACTTCACTTTGATTTACCACTATTGTCACCCTCAGCAAGTCCACCCAATTGCTAAAAAATATTTCAGTAACTAGTCTCAGTTGATATTAATGATGTAGTAATCATGAAAATAAGTTCCAGTTGATGTTAATTTAATGTATGGTAGGTAACTTTGTAAGAAAATGTTTATCAGTTTGTTTATAGTGTATTTATATGTACAGTGTCCGCCAAAAAGGATGTTATACTTTGGCAGCATGACAATTTGTTACGTTTTTCCCATGTGGCACACTATGAATGTTTATTGTGTGGTGTCATACACACTTTAGAAGATGTAAGTGGGGGGGGGGGGGGAGCTCTGGTACTATAATCCTTGAGCGTATGTT
>JAUUEB010503109.1:0-10270 GCA_032362205.1 Clione limacina | reverse complement strand
AAAATCATTAGATGTTTTTTTTTAAAGTTTATTATAAGATATTCATGATACTGGTATTTTGGTAAAAATGTATATGTTACATGGAATAGAATACAGAAGAACACTCTTAAACTTTATTTTTGGGGAAGCACAATTTTGTTCCGTTTAAAAGGAATTCTGTTCAAACAAGACCACTGTTTTTCAGTAAAATTTTATATGCTAGGAACCAACAAGCAGCGAGTGTACAACGTACCCGATCTATGCTCTAATTTATTTCTTAAGGAAGGCAACAGTCATACTTATACCCGTCTCAAAACACATTTGTGCTAGTCTCTAAGTAAAATTTCAGCTTTTTTGCGATAATTAATCTTTTGATGCTCCACATTACTGCACAAAATCAATAATTTTGTCATAATTGGTACCGTTTAAACATATCGTATGTTTTTCTGTTGGTTTAAGCGTGTTTATTTAACAAAGTTAAAAAGAAAAAACGTGATTATGGTTTTTGTTCTGTTTAAGCAAAAATCTGCTTAAGCCTGTTGTTTAAACAAGTTTGACTGTAAAAACAATCCTCAATTTATAGATGACACTGTGTTCATGACAAACAATGAAGATAAACTGCAGAAACTAGTTAATGTTGTAAAAACATATAGCAGCCAGGCTGGGCTTGATAGAAATGTAAAAAAAACAAAGACCATGTTTCTCACCAAAAACCTAGACAGTGACAAAAAAGTTGAAATTATGGTTGACGGTGCATCATTAGAAAAAGTCGGACAATACAAATTCCTGGGTACGCAGATAATTGAAGATGCAAGAACAGAGACAGAGCTGAAATTCACAATAGGTATTGCAAGTACAAAGTTCAACATGTTGACCAACCTACTCACGTCAAAACAACTCAAAGTCCCCTTAAAGCACAGGGTACTTAACTGCTATGTTTTCTCTGCCATGGGATATTGAGCTGAAGTGTACTGGAGAAGAAAATTGACGCATTTGAAATGTGGATCTTGAGGGGATATGCAGAATAAGCTGAAAATAAATGAAAACCAATCAAGAAGTAGTGAGACAGCTGAATACGGAGAGAAACTTTTGAAAACGTTGAAGCAGAAAAAACTTTGATATTTTGGCCACACATATATAAAAAATGAGAGGGCTCTTGACAAAGAAACACTTGGAGACTGGACAGGCAAAGAGAAGCACCAGTGTAAAAGAATGGCTAGCGGCCTCCACCTGTGGAGTGTCATAGCACATCAACCTTTGCAGCGGAGATTACACTTCCAGGTAATCCAGGTAAAAATGGAATAATCAATTTTTCCCCCCTTAATGCCATGTTTATTCCCCGCAACTTTTGCTATTTAAAACAAAAAGCAATATTAATGCTGTAAACATCTGGAGTGTATATCAAGATTGATTCAGTAACAATTTTTATTTGTCCTTCAATTGTTATGAGTCACTCTTTATTAAAATGTTTTTCTCTTCCTCTTTATTTTCAGGATGTGGAGCTATTGAATATTCCCAGCGATACCAGATTGGGTCAAGATTTATCTGCTTATTCGAAGAAATTCAACGTAAAGGTATTAAACTTAGTCGTAATATTGTTCATATTGATTTTTTTTAATATACCCGAAAGGAGGTTATTTTGCTGCGTGATGGTATATCGGCATGCAGTCAGATTGGGTGTTAACGATCCTTGTTACAAACCTTTTTTCACTCGACTAATCTTTGATTGGTTCCAGACTTAAGACAGGAAAAGAATTCTAAGAACGATACAGGTTAAACGGTTATCAGGTTATCACACTGTCTATTTGTACAATTCCTCAGTATTTGAAACATTAGTGGAAATGGGCTATTATGTATGTTTGTTAGTTTTTTTTTCCTTTCATCGCAAATGCAGAAAATGTCTTGAAAGTAAGAACAAACTTTAGTGTCCTCTTTGAAGGTCACAGATCAATTTGAGAGGTGTGTGCCTGCATGATAATAAAGTACAGAAGGATTTAAGCTGTATGTTATTTCTTGTTCTGTTTATTGTTGGTCTTATCAATATAATTAGGTGAGGGGGGAACAGTTTGAGGACAAATACAAAATAAATTTGTTTGACTGGTTTTGTATTAGCAAACACAGTCATTTGTTTTTTTCAACACTTTTGATACCCCCCTACGCTAAGTGGGTGGCCAGCTATCCATCTTTATAATTTTTTATCTTTAATTTAGACTGTCAAAGTGACAGTTAGTAGATAGGACTTTTCTTAAATGTTCCTGTTGAAGCCCTTTTTTGCTTATCTTCCTTTTATTTCTAATCCCTGAGGTATCTTAAAAGTGTGCATCTTTCATTCCAGACTTATGTTTTATCATCTGTCTCCCATAGGATAAGGCGCTAGATCCTGCCTACCCAAAGAGGATCTGGAGGTTTATACACATATTGATAATAATGAAACAATTCTGTTTGTGCAGTTAACACTGTCACCTCATTCTTCATTTGTTACTTTCCCAATTTTTTAAGTATGAAATTTTTCCCTTTTTTGGATCGACCACAGACTTTAAGTTAACCACCAGATCTCCAGTCCTATACCTTAACTGCTCTGTTATTGCACCCCCTGACAAATGGTAATAAATGTTGTATGTTTCACTCCTCAGCCTGTTATTAAACTAGATGTCCAGTTTCCCTCTGATTATCCATTCAGTCCTCCATTCATCAGAGTGCTGAAGCCAAGATTCAAGTTTTTAACTGGTAACCTGTTACATATTGAAATGTTTGCTATATCTAAGGATTATCTGTGTGACAGCACATTAAAATGTTTAAGTAGCACTTTTTACATAATAAAATTAAAAATCTGTTTGTTTATTTATTCATGGCTGGCTGGAATATTTGTATGCAATGGGATTACAGCCACAGTTTTGACTGAATTGACATGTAATCTTTAGCATTGTGTTTGTAGATATAACCAGATGTGTAGATAAGCTTTTGGTATAATTCGGTTGACTGTAAGAAATATTTTAGGTTTTAAGCTTTTTACTTTGTTTTCTCTGTAAAAAACACACCATGAATATAAATATTAATAAACATGAACCATGTTCCGGATGTTCATAATAATAATACATGCACCACAGGTTAAATGAACAAACTATTCTGTATTAATAGACGATTTAAACAACAGCTTATAAAAATAGTAAATACATAATTGTTTTAAAACTATAATTTCTAAAAGCGGGGATGGGGGCATATTGGCGCATAGCTGAGAGAGAGTGGTCAACATGGTGGTCAAAAAGTCAGCCAAATTCGTGTTTTCTTTATTTTTGTATCCTTTCCGGGTAAGACCGGGTACTAAGCCACTAATTCACTATAACTACAATTGTCTTGTAAAGACATCAACTTACAGAAGCAGATAAAGATTGTATCCACTGCCATACTGTAAACATCAAAAAAGGAATCAGCAATCAGATAGGCTCCAATGACAACCAGCTGAGGAGAAGATCATTGATTTATCAGATTTCACAGAAATATCAAATAATGACGTTACAAGCTTTTCAATATAAATGGCAAACAGCACAATTCAATTATTATACATCATTTATTTGTCAAATTTCTAGACACTTAGTTTACCACATACTAAAATAAAGAAAATATTCAAAACAAAATCTACAATCTTATGACATTTCAATCAGTACTTTGAGTAAACACTTGTCCAAAACAAGGGAAAAGTTAAGATTTAATGGTCCAAAGATGTTTTAAGGGTAAAAATACTTGTTAAGAACACCAAGAAAAGACAAGAACAAATTTTTGCTATCAATATACAGCCTACATTTCCTTAAAGTAAAATATTAGAAATACATCTAATTCTTTTTTTTAGCAATATTACATCTTTTAATAATCTATTGTGATGAAAATCAAAAAATTTCAAAATTTCCTCATTTCTAAGGACAATTGGAAAAAAATGCCTGCATTGCCTGTCTCTGACACTTCACCATCTGACAAACACAGCTTTTTCCTCTATAAAGTAGCAGTCACCTGGCAATTGATGATTAAAACTTCACAAGCTTAACAATATCAATGGTGGAGATTTATACCATAACATTTCTATTTCTTTCCATGAATAATTTTGATCCCACAAGATGTGACCATAACCATGTTTTATTTTGACCATATAAAGTACATAGCTCATCAAAACGGATTTACTCTTTGTGTCCCATAATGATTACTTTTTGCCAGATTATTTTATGACCCAGAGGCTCAAACTGTTGCTGTTTTAAAGCTGAGCACAGTCTTATTTTGTGCTTCAATAATGGCATATTATATCTTTGTGCCAATCACCGATGTATCAGCGCTTCCACTTGCCCTGTTTTTGCCATACGGGGTTCAAAGCAAACTCCCTTGTTTGGCAAAAATTAAGTGAGTTAAGGCGCCGATGTATCAGTGATTGGCCCACAAAGAGATAAGCTATCTACAAATCGATTGCAAATTTCATGACTTTGCTTTTATAAATTTTAAAATATGGAAATCATTAACTGCTACTCAACATTAGCTAAAGTAACCAGATTTTCAGTCAGCGTACATGAAAGTTAGCTTCAATTGAGTTTTGGCTACCTCCAGAAAAAAGTTAAAACTACAGTCATGATTCATGTTTGACTTACGATGACAGGGGCCAGGAAGTAGTTGAGTTCAGGTACCACTTTACCAAACAAGGGGACATTACCCTGGAACCAGAAAAATGCCAACACAGCTGTTGAGGCCACACATGTGAAGAGAAGATAAAAAGTATTAGAAAGTGTGGATTGTCGATGAACACAAGCATATTGTACACGTTGTCCACGAGATTATTTGGCGCAACAAAATTTGACTTACATAAAACTATTCAATTTAAGAATGAAAAACTACTTACTTTTAAGTTAAAAACTTAGGTCTTTAAAAATAAAACTTTTGTAATATGTATATTGAGCCAAAATGACCCTTGTTGTATTTAGCACACTTTGAAGTTTCCTTATTGCATAATATCATATTGCTAGAGTATGAAAAAACGCAGAAACTTTTCCTGCATCTTAATAACGCTAAAATTTGAAAGACTTGACAATATTACAAACAAACTCAAAGAAAACAACAAACAAACTGACCAATTCCTCCAGTGATCATGAGTTTAGAGACAAGCATCAGGAAGTCACACACTTTGTCCAATACCACAGCTCTGGAGAATGACAAATTATTTATATCTAAGCAGCTGTGAAAGGTTTGACGACTTAAGTAAACAACAATATAAATTAATACACAAGAAAACAATTAAGTATCCTTATTTGTTTGTTCCGTTTGTCAACGAGCTAGAATAGAGTTACTTGTGGCTGGATCACTGCAAGGGCCCCAAGAGGTTTACTTTCACACCTCTAAAAAACATGCAGCACTTTAAGCCCACCTTTGATAATCTGAAGGGGTCTTATGATATTTGGTCTTCTCAGTACTTTCTTTTCAGAAGATGTATGTTTTAACCCTGTTTCAGTCTTTTAATTTTGAAATTCTGAAAATAAAAAAGCTAGCGTCCAAACTGCAAGAACATGAATTTATGCGGTCTTGCATGGGTCTGGAAGCCCTGCTTGCTTTTGTTGAGGTAAATGATTTGCACACTCATGTCATTTTTATAACTTTTCATGTGCTTTTCCATGCACTTAAAGGCAACCATTCTCATGTATGAACAACAATTGAACTACAGTAGAGTCAGGATTATACAAACTAGTTTAATATATGAATAATCAATAATTCAAAGCAAATGGTCCTGATTGGCCCCTTCTTTGTTTAAGTAAAATATTATTATTGATACGAAGGGGTTTATCGATGATTCAAATTCTTAATCCTTTGAAATGGGGCAATTTGGTCTCAAGATTGATTTTCACCAATGCAACTCATATAAAACGAGCAATTAAGACTGAGATACAAACAAAAACTTCAAATGAAAAAATGTTTGCATTACTTCCAAGTTACCAATTCTTATCAGCTGTGAGAAAAGAGAAGAGTCCAAAGAAAAATTGCTAATTTGAAGCATTTGAAAAAGTCAAATTTTTCCTTCTTTGTTTAAGTAATTCGTAATACGAATTATCAACAATTTGAAGGAACTTGGTCGGTCCTGAGCAAATTGTATTAACCAGACTCTACGTGTATGTGCTAGAAGGCTTTAACTTAGTGGGTTATCATGTGTGTATGTATATATATATATCATGTCGCAGTAAATATCATAAGCCAGTTTACAACAGTAACAGCCAAGTGAATGAAGAAGTAAAAAACTTATTGAATAAAACCAGTGACAAAGATAAACACAAAGAGTGTGTATTAAAGGGATAATACTCAGATGGGTTTGTAATGACCTTGGTCATGTAAAATATACAAAAAAGACACATTCTAGATTCTTCCACAACCTTGACCCTCAAATTATTCCACCAAGATAACTCCTCACAGCATACAACATACATCATGTCACAATAAACTAAAAACTATCCATGTTAACCTACCTAATGCAATTCCTCATAATAAGTAAAAATCCGTCTTTAGCAGCCGAACAGAATGAACGCCCATGAACTGCAATCTGAGGAATATATATAGATGTTGGTGTTGTCAGTGGGAAAAGACGATAGGTGAGAACATAGTGGTAGGTCAATTGGTCATACAATACAAAAATATAAATAATTGTCTACAACATTAAATAAATAATTTATTCCCCGAAGGTTTTTTTGTCCTGTGAGGGCACTTTTTTCTACAAAGATTTTTTTAGGCCATTTGCATGTCGCCGCAGGGCAGCAAGTGGGAAATAGGGTGACGATACTTTCCCAAGGTATTACCGAAAATAACTTGTGGTCAAGCGAGGGCTCGAACCCACTATCTATCAGGTGAGAGTCGAGTATGCTGACCACTAGACTATTGCGGCCCCCATTAAGCTGTTAAGCTAAGATTCTTCCAATCTGAATGTATGCAAGGGCAGGGTTGAAATGGGTCTTGTTTTAACTCCCCCACATTTCTTAAGTAATAGAGTAAGCCTTTTAACTTACCATCAACATTGAATATGTGTAGCATTTGAGATACAACATCTTAGTAGAAAACATGTCAAGCAAACAACAACTTAAAACACATTCATTTTATTTTAACATTTTCTTATCATTGTGACTACTTTTATCTTTAAAAATTATTTGTAATATGAAATGTAATGTGATATTTTTCTTTCATTAATTTTTGTTATTTTCTAAATCAAAGATGAAGAATAACTAGGAGCAATGAAGAGGTTTTACAAGAGGCAGGTTAAAACAAGTAAAAACTTGACGTAAAATCATCATCCTTTATAGTTGTGTGTTCATGCTACGTTGATTTTACTTTTCACAATGCAATTGCTCTACGCCAAGCTTGGCAATCTTGTGCCATTTCTTCAGTAAGGACTTAATCTTGAAATCTTCTTTTGTGGCCTCATTCCAGAACTTGGGGGAACAGCCTGTCCCATGATTGCCACCCATTTCCATACTTTAAACTATGTTTAGCAAGCTGCGCTTCTGTTTTCTTGCCATGTAACCATAACAACAAAGCCTACTCTCACGCATAAGCTTTGCGACAGGGGTTACCCCAACTTTGGAATTAATAAGACACCTGTGTGGGCACAAGGCTGATGAATTTCTTAGCCTCAATGAAAAGATTGAAGGGAAAAGAGGTAGAGGCAGACCGCGGCTGACTTACTTAGACAATTAAGTTGGACATTCAAAGGAATATGAGCAACGTAGAATTCATAAGTTATGCTGAAAGTCGTGAAAATTGGAAAGAAATAGTCACCTATGTCTGTCTCAGATAAGGTATGTGAAGAAGAATCATAGATGAGCAGCAATCAGATACCTTTCTAAATGAGTGCTCTGTAATCTTTATGGACAAAATATCTGGCTTATATTATTTGCTTACTCTTTTAGGAAGTGCAAAAGTGAAGGAGAATTTTAGAGATGCATTAAGTTATATCATATGTCATCCCCCTACCACACACACATCCTGTGACTAACACTTACCAAGATAAAAGCATTCTTGTTAATGTAACGCAGGAATTTCTCCAGGCACCAAAAACAACACCTCAGACATCTGTTGGGAAACATCATTGAAATTAATTTTAAAAAAAACACAAATCTCCTGCTTTGTACAAATTTAATTTTGACATGTTTTCTAAAAATGACTAAAAAGTCTGTCTATACTTATCCCAGTTATAGAGAATATGGTATCAGCTTGAAAATCTGTTTAAAAAACAACAACAAAAACACAATGTCAATTATAAGCCTAAAGTCTGCTACTTATAAATACACAGGAAATGGGAACATTAATACTTGGATAGTTAAAAAAAATAAGAAATTCTTCTGTGTTCTTTTTGTTCTATCTGTGACTATAATACTTTATGACTGATTTTATGGTTGATTTCGATGGTGCAGTTACCTATGTAATGAAGGAGGGAGAGGGTGGCAGAGTGGTTACCAGTGTTTGACGCAGTTTAGGCTGTCATTCGTTTATGTGTGGGTTCGAGCCCCGTCAGAGGCTTGAATTTTTCAATTCCCCACAGCTCAGGAAAGCTTGAGGTAATGACAGTAAGTGTTATAAATCGAACCATCCTGGTTGTGAGTGGAATTATTCACATCACATGTCACTATATGCAGTTTAAGTAATTACTTCTTCTTCATTACGTAGGTAACTGCACCATCGAAATCAACCAGATTATCGATAATATAAATGTTCTGTTCCTGCATCAGTAACTGTTTTAACATACTGACCTGATTTGACTAGATGGATGTGTTTAGGATTTGTATTGACACCTGCTATGATGACTCGCTCTATCCATTCTTTTGTAGCAAAACCTGAACCTTTGTGTAGAATACTGTGAAAACAAGTTAAAAAAGGAATGATAAAAACTATCATGGCATTCATTTTCAATGGAAAAAAACTTTTGAGCACAATACATTTTCCTTTTTCAGAACAAGGAATCCTCATTTTAATATAGGAGTTGGATCTCAATATTCATCATCAAAAAGAGCAAAAAGTCAATTGACAAAAAAGATATAAACAATTGTCACAAGTTGCCATATGTGACATTTTGATCTGCCTTTCATGTCAAACTAATAGGGTTTTAAGTCATTCTAGCAATGGTATTTAGAATGTTAAGAAATCAACTCGTTGATGTAAAGATTATGAGTCATATTTAAATGATAATTTAACCCGTCAGATTTTCTGCTACCCTCCTGTCCATCCAGCAGTATAACTGGGTACCGGACTAAAGGTAGTGAATGTCTATGTAAGATTGCTATGGTATGGTACATAACAGTGACCCCTTGTACACTTTCCAGAAAGCTGAGAATGTACAGGATTTACTTCATTGAGTCTGTTGGGGTTAATACTTGTTAAGTGTGTTTGTTGATCTTGAAAAAGGGAAAGCTCTGTAAAAATGCCACTCTAATTCTAATATTCTAACAAAAAATTATCATTATCAGCTTTATGAAGTACATAAATCTACACATTTAATTAACTGTTTTTAATTTGGAGATACCAGACTACTATAAATAAAGACTAAGTTACATCATGGAGCACTATGAGTTTGGCCTTTCAACCTCTTCAGAACATAGAATCCTCAATGTGATATAGGAGTTGGATTGAATATTAATTAAATAAAAGGCAAGCAGTGAAATAAAGCTACTATAAGATGGCCGGGTAAAATTGCAGCTTTGGAGGGCTTTACATTTTCCTTTTTCAGAACATAGAATCCTCATTTCAGTATAGGAGTTGGATCTCAATATTCATCATCAAAAAGGAAAATTACAGGGAAATATATAAATAATTGTCACAATTTGATGGGAAGTTGTCATATGTGACAATTGGGGAACCAAAACTTTAAGCCTTAGTCTGGTCCTTCCTTAAGATGCAAACAAAATAATCAGCTTCATGTAAAATCTACAAACAATTATTAATCAATAGGCCTTCTTCAGAATAGAAAAAAATAAAAAAAATCTTATTTAGCTGTCAGTATTTTATCTTCATATTTTTCAGCACTTTATAGTTTTTTGACATTTCAGAACACAGAAACCTCATATTAGTAAAGGAGTTGGATCTCAATATTCAGCATTCAAAAGTTTATATCTAGAGATAGTCCATGCAATTTTTAGGAAAAGAAAACGATAAAAGCTGAAGCTGACTGGTTAGTGATTTTTTACATCAAATGCACTATTTATCAATGACATAAATCGTCGCCTGAGTATCAATAACCGACAAGTGCAAAATGACAACTTTTCAGGAGAAGCAAAAAACTTTCTACTTT
>JAUUEB010503098.1:0-10271 GCA_032362205.1 Clione limacina | reverse complement strand
GGGTACTAAGCCACAAAACATTTTGTAGACTGCTGTTAGCAATGTAAGGACAACAATTGATTTGAGATTGTGTAAATCTGGGCAACGCCGGGTAAACCCACTAGTATTAGATATAATAAGATTTATCAGAACTTTATATTATAACACCAAATTTTCCCCTAATAATGAGATACTTCTTCAGGTGAATTCACTTAAAACGAATTGCTTGGGGAACAAAGAAATGTTCGTTATAACTGAGTTTGCTTTATAACAACTCCAAAATCAGGGGAATTTTTTTTAAATGGATAGTTCTTCTGCCTTTTCCTACAATGTACATATTCTGCATGCATTGCCCTAGCTTGACAAAACCAGAATAAACCCTGACTACATCTTTGCATCACAAGACTTGGAAACGGCTGTCATGCTTCACGAAATAGTGATTAAACTAATTTTTTTCTTGGTTCTTCTCAACCATTTCTTAAATTCTTGTTCGTTATAAGCGATTTCTTTAAAATTGTAGTTTGATATAAGAAATATATTTCAATGGTACAAAGAGGGATATATAAAGCAAAGGTAGTTTTTACTTTGTTCGTAATAACTGATTATTTGTTAAAAGCTATTTCATTATAAATGAATTCACCTTTACTAAAGTTCTGACAGTTTACTAAAACAGTTAAACCAAAATCCACAGGTCATAGTTTCGGTGTAAAGGTAGTGCCGATTTTAGCTGAAAAGGCACAAATCAAAGAGAATGATAGTTATGACTGTTGCAAAGGCAAGTTGAAGTCCTCACTAGTGATTGAAAGTACTTCTAAACCCCTTGACACATACTACTATTATATTGGTTTTGCTTGTGTCACTGCCTTGAATTCCCCTATTTTTTGTAAATAAAGAACTCATGGTAATTATCAATGAGATTGTTCATATTAAGCTTGAAAAATAGTGATGTTTACTTACTCTAGTTTAAAGTGAGAAATATTTCAGTTTGAAAGAGTTTATTGACAAAGAAGGGAAAAAATTGTGACTTTCAACTTTCCTCGGTTTATCAATAGATAAAGTTTAACTGTTGTTTGCTATATTGGAGAAGAAATTCCACACCATCCTACGAAATAAAAAATAGCTATTGTCTCATTCTAGAGATAAGACATCAAACAAACCCAATCTTCATTATTCTTTAGCACACTCAACTTTAACTTGAAATTTAGAACAAAGTAATATTTACCTGATACTGAAAGTTAAAAAATAAATAATCTAGATGTTCATATTCTAACAAAAAAGATGTGTCTTAATTATCTCAAAGTCAAGGGGAAAATATAATCATTAAATTATGCCACACACCCAATTTACACCTGTGTACAGTAAATTACCTTTCCACTTGAACCAAGTTACGAATTAGGTTTTGACTAGCAACCATCTTTGTTCTATAGCCTTTTTTAACGGTTGGCAGGGCCAGATTAACCTATAGGCTAATTAGGCTTAAGCCTAGGGGCCCACCCTATGAGCTTTTTTCTTTTAGAAAGGAATACATTTTTAACTTTGTCCACAACCCCTTTTTACGTAGCTAAAAAATGCACCATTTAGCTTTCATTTTTCAAAAGTTTCCCCAGACCCTTAACATAGCTTTAGTATTAGTATGCACCATGTAGCTTCCATTTTTCAATTATTTTCCCAAATCTCCCTAAGCATAGTTCTAAAATGCACCATCAGGGTTATATTTTTTATTTCCCCCAGAGTTTAGCTGTATGACGCACCATTTAGCTTTCAATTTCCCCACAGACTCCCCTTATTTATCTCTGAGATGCACCGTTTAGCTTCCATTTTCAATTGTTTACCATATCCCCATGAACATAGCACTAAAATGCGCCAAAAATTGTCCACAACCCCCTTACAAAGCTGTAAAATGTACCATTTAGCCTCCATTTGAAAATAAAATAGTATTCAATAACTTAAAATATCATTTGTGTAACATTACTTTTGAGCATTTAGTTATTCTGGATGACTTTTTCCCTAAGGAAAAAACGGGTTAATTTGTGTGTGGGGGGTAAGGTTTAGGCAGGGTAAGGTTGGAAGAGGTGGTCAAGGGCCCCCATCCTGTACAACAGCCTAGGGTTAACCCTACGTTAATCCGGCCCGACGGTTGGGCTAAGATGTCATTTTTTAGTCAATTTTTTCAGTTTAGGTTGTAGGGACAGTGCAAAGATCACAGCATGGACCAAACAATATTGGTACAAATATTTGAAAAAATAGTTTCAAGAAGAAGAAAAGAGAAACTGGAACAAGTTTAAGTGAACATAGTTTATTGAGACATCCTCTCACAGATTGAAGCAACGTTTCAACTGGTGCATGTACATAATGAAATATGACTCAACTTCTACAGCAAATTGTACATATGTGTTCAGACATACATACATTCATTTCCCACAAACACACCATCTCTCTCACACATGCACAGTCATGCTACTCCAACAATAGAATAAAAAACAGTTTTGTAATAAAGATACATCAAAAGTTCAACCATTTAAAAATGCAAAGTTAACAGTGGAACAATGTTCAAGATATGCAAAAAGAGTGCATTATGATTCTGTCTGAATTATACATACAAGGAATAAACACAAATAACAAATATGTGTGATTAAACAGCACAGCCAATGACCCAAATAGCAACAGGAAATGTACATCTTTAACTGTATATGGATGTGTTTATTTCTCCCTCTGTCACATTCTTTGTGACAGTGTACATCAAATTGTATTTGAGGCTGTCACTTATTCAAAGTTTTAATGTACAAAACAACATTACATAGTCATAAAATCTATTCAAAAAAAACTACAAGCAATGTTCATGCAAAATCACTTTTCTTAGAAACTTGCAAGGCCATAGATTTTGCCAGATACTCATCCTCGGAAATAATCATTGATACAATATATATATCTGCCAGTGTATGCAATCTCTTATTCAATATAATTTAGGATTCACTTATTGGATTGTTTTTTAATCGGTTGATTCATTATTAATTTGTGGAAAGTTTATAAACCTGATAAGGTTTTCATTATTAGCTTGTTAGGTGCCAAATCATTAAGTTACTGCACCTAATTTTAATTACCTCCAATGAATGCCTTAATTAAGAATGATAATAATACATGCACAACTTTGAATCCTGTGACAGATTATTATATAGACTAAGCCTTCTTCACCTCATAAGTCACAGTCTTAAGATTATAACATAGTAACACATCACCACACACACATGTGTAATATTGACACATTCTGTTCAAAGTAAGAAATAAAACAATATCAACAAGTTAACATTAAGAACCTAAGGAGTCTTCATTAACAGGAATCAAAGCCTCATCAACATTTTGACTCCTTTGGGCTCATTTGACTTCTTGATAACCAAATCTGATATAAGTTCTCACTCTGTTACACAATACCAGCAACACGTTTGAATTGTGTTCCCTGACCCATACAAACTGCTGCATGTTGACTGATGTAGGAAGTAAGAGTTACCTTATGATTTGCCTGAATGAATTCCATGCTAATAATCACATATGTATCCCATAAAGATCTTTTGGCTGTTATTTAATAGAGCCAAAAAGATAGCAATATATTTTGTGACTGATGCCACTTGTACTGCTGACTCCATCAGTTATCATAACACATTTTGGCTCTCAGTGATTTTAAATCATGATGGGAATACATTCACTGATTGAGATGAACACAGGTCAAATACAGGCAAACCTTGGATGATAAGCCGCCAACCTCGCTTACCGCCTGCGGTTGTCCTTTGAATTCTTTTATCAAGTTTAAGCCGCCAGCCAAGCCAAAACACCAATTTTGCTTTTGTTGAACTTGGCGGCTTAAAGAGGAATACCTGTAGATGCATTCTGGAAAAAAGCCACAAAAACAAGTGCAGATAATAAAAGACCTTCATAAAGAGAATAAACTCCAGGCATAGGGTTAATGTACCATGAACGTCAAACAGTGCAGTGTAATTTCCCATTCAAATTATTACTCGAATAGGTCTATTTCTATATACACAACATATATAGTAACATAAGTGTATCCTTTCAATTCATTTACCAACTTAAAAAATGACAAATAACTCCTTCAGACAAAGTATAAATGTTCTGTTTTTTCTTGGTTTCAGACAACAGTTTTAAATGATACGTAGTGGATTATTCTGATTTTTAAAAAAGCATGACAAAAAAAGTAAAGCATGCGTTTGACATAAGTTTTATTTTTTCCATAGTAATGTTACCTCTGTTGTTCATTACCATTATGCTGTGTAGGTTTTACACAGAACATACCAATTGATTCATCTTGTGCCTCACTTGGCTATACCTCGACTATACCCTTCCTCAGTGACTAGGTGTTGTGTGTGGCATTGTCATTTGTTAAATGTCCTTGTTGTGACTATGGGAAATTGTTGTTAAAGGTGGTAGGGAGATATGGTAGGTAGGACATGGGTAGAAGAGTTGTTTTTCATCTCATCAAGTCCCTATAGTATTTGCACACTAGGACAAGGTCTCAGAGTTGAACTGATCCTTGTTTTTCAACATACCATATTCCCCACAATATGGATCAACTAGTACGAAGAAGTTCACTGCAATATAATAATGATAATCAACAACAAGAAATAAAGCAAAACTCTTTAAATATATTTTTAAGACACCAAGTAAAACTACAAAGACTACAGGAGTAAAATATTCCCCTCCTCTCACAGATTCATTTTCTATAGAAAACTTGCACTATATTGACAACTTGATGAAAACAACTAATCAGAATATCTCAATTCTAAAATATTTTGTGACAATGTTTACATACAAGAACCATAAATCAGCGCCTAAGTATAGGTACATAATAGGTACTCAGGTCATAACAATAAGTAGATTTTGAAAGTGAATTGAGATAAAGAATCAATGTCTATATAAAACAAGTCCTGTAACTAAGCGATAGTACAAAAACCTTCACATATTTCAAAACAAAAAGAAGCTGTTATCATTTATTGACATTTACAACATTTACAATATTAACTGTGAACATTTTTTTACAATGATCTATCAACTCTCTATCTGTTCTAAGTTAACAAAAGAATTTGAAAGATTTCCACTGATCGGTGTGACTGAATGCTAAATTTGACCTTTCTCAAATACTAAAAATCATTTAATTATTTATAAAACATCAAAATAAATGAACTTCAAAAAAATTAATACTTTTAAATCATTAAATTGGAAAGCTTCATATTATAAGTTTGTTTCCCTTCAAAATTATAACACAGTGTGTGGCACAAAACGAATAAAGATTTAACCACTACAAATTGATAAGGAACCAGGTATTTAAGTTCAATATGGTGGCCTCAAATTTATCTACCATCAACAATAGCCACAAAATATGTTTGATTATCATTTGATTCAATTTAAATCTTAATACTTTTTTAAACAACGACAAAAAATATGTTGAAAACAAATTTAGTGAAATCTCCTAATAATGAGGAATAATTGCAGCTCAAATAACTTATTTAATTTTTTGGTAATTTTTCCAAGCGTTTTATCACATGTGTTGTTGCGGATATGGTCCTGGTATATTCAATCTTTACTGATAATGTTACAAACAAGCGTCTATTTCCTTAAAGTATCTTTCCAATAATACTGACGTGAAAGAACGGAGATTGATTAATATGATACAAACTTTCGAAATAATATCATGTCATTAAAATATCCAATTATTCCGTTATTCAAAACATTCATGAATAGTGATGAGACAGCAACAACATTGTGACTTTCAATTTGTCATGTCATGATGACAACAATTTTATAGGGTCCCAAGTATTCTCCGACTCAAGCACTTAATAGACTAATTTGTGTAAAGCACTGTTATTTTTGTTTTGCATAAGCTGTAAAATAAAATGTACATTACCACTGACAAGCTGCAAATAAACACTTTTTTTTTTCACCGGTTAATTAATTTAAAATTACCAATTTGTCAGTCAAACTTCTTCTAACTCTCTTCTGGTTTTTCAGATGGACTGAAGCAGTTTTACTATTTTTGTTCTATTTCGGAGACGGCACCACACATAAATAGGCATATCTCTCATCTAGAGTTAAGATTTGTTATCTATATCTTCAGAAATGGAATCTACTTACAATATGCTTAGTTTTGAAGGTATTGATTGAATTTGAGTAAAACAGGGTTCAGCTATTATAAATGAAAAACACAAAAACGTTATAATTGAATTATTATCAGAAGTATCTGGCATAATAAGAAAACAATAGTATTGATGATATTTCTTATAAAATATTGATATAAACCTGATATTATACATAAATATTCTCTATATGTTTTTCAGTTTAGAGTATGAATCAAGAGTAATTTAAAAAGTCCAAACATCGTTATCATAATCTTCAATCGAACTTTCATCATAATTTTTTTCCATGTCTTGAATTCATAAATCTTTCCTTATGCTTTTTGCTGACTGTGGTTGCCATTGCAGCCACGGTGACAGCTGTGAGATAGATCAGCTAATCATGTTAACAACCACAAACTGTCAATTCTCTGTATATTCTGATTTTCTATGACAAAATGGCTATCTGTTTTGTTTACAAACATATTTTCAGCATGATTTTGCGACTACAACATCAGTCTTTTACAATGAATGTTCAGTGGTCTAAGAAAAGCATGCAATGTTTTGATACGATGAAACCGGCTTGTCAGTCAAACCCTTAGTGACCGGCTCATCGGACATGAAGAGTTAAGCTTCAGCACAGTGGCCACAAAATCTGATAAGTGTTCAAACGGCAAATAACATTTTTCTAGACTTAAATGTCCATTCTTAATTGCCTTAAGATTTTTCTTTTGTGTCACAATCTAGCGCTAATGGACACTTTCAATGCAAATGAAACTATTGGACTTTTTGATTCACAAAGAAAATTTAAAGTGTGTGATAACTTTACTTTTGTCCTATTGAAAGTAAAGTATAATCCAGATAATACAAACTGCTCAGGACCATTCTAGGGGAATCAAATAATAGTTAGCATTATGAACTACTTCTAAAAGGAGGGGGAAATCTGGAATTTTGCATTTGCTTGAAAGTATCAATAATTTGTCGTAACCGAGTTAAAATAATGTGGACTCCACTGTATACACATCTTCACCCTCACTACAAACATTACATGTATCACAATATATAGTATTACACATATCACAGATTGTAACATACGTAAACTGGAATAGCAGTTTCTGTTTAAACTTGTTTCAGAAGAAATAGAAAAATTACATAAATGGCAGGATTAGACGCATATTGTTTAGTTCCATAAAAGAAGCAACAATACAAACCAGTCATATAGAACTGACTTTCAATTACACTCTAAAACTAGCCACAGAGACATCTTTTTTCAATAAAGAATGAACCCTGGTGACTTTACCTTACAATGAAAACAAAATAAAATATATTCAGCATTTGAAAATCAACGACTCTGATTCCAAAAGATCTTACTTCAATAAAGATGTATTATAATTATATTATAATATTTATAGATCACATTTGTATAGCATACTTTCTGCTCTTAATGGCTGTCTCAAAGCATTGTTACAATCTACTACTTCCTCAACCGGCCCATCACAGTCTCAGCTGTACCTGTTCAGATTCTTGGGAAGATAGCAAATGAACTGCACAAAGTCTGATACCCATTACCAAGTATGTCATAATAGTAAGGAAATGGTGTTTCAAAGGACAAAATGGCAGCCCCTGTTAGGGTTTCAACATGGGAATGTTCAGTTGACGCTCAGTTGGCAAAGTATATAGATTATAGATTAATGTTGAAATACAGCCAATCCCTGTAATATCAGCAGATTTATTCGTTTTTTCAGATAAAGGTGACCTGGAAAATCAATGTGGTCAACACAGTAACAGACGCAGTACTCAAGTACTTGTTCGCGTGGCGTCAATTTTCTTTAAAAAATTGCAAAAATAGAAAGTCATTGTGTAATAATAGTTATTGAATAGAACTGATTTTGCATCAGGTTGCTGAACAGCAAAAATATCCTCCCAATAAAATTCTGAATCGGTTTTTCCGCAAAGAAATCATCCATGCGAGAAAAACATTTGAGTACAGTAAAACTGTTTCAAAAGAAAGTTTTGAATGTGGATTAAAGACATCAAATGTTCACATAATCAGAATATGTCTGGATCATAATATACTTGATCCTCAAACAACATGCCAGACAAATGTTTGCACTCAAAGCTCTTAGTTTGATGATCATTGTAACTGATCAGAGTCACCTAGACTTTCACACTTTTGAGTATAGCTAAGAGCAAGGAATGAAAAGAACCTAATCCAAAAGACTCTAATCGCTGATAATGAGAAGCAAAAAGTAAAGCGACTTTTTATATAAGTGTGGTGCAATTCTCTTGGATCTTCCCAGATATTGATTTGCTGATAAAACAGGGACCTATAAGGATCTCAAGTTTTGATTTGGTGTAATATCCTCAAGGACAATATTGTTACAAGTAAAGATAAAATACAGAACACTTAAATCCATCTGTTACGACAACTTTGTGACAAATTTACAATTATATTATATTATATATTTTGTTTGCCATTAGAAGAATAGACTAAGCCTACAAAGGAGCAGGGTTATGAAAATAGCAGCAAACTCTTATTAATTGGTGGCATGAGTCATATGGAGAGATAATGGGAGAAGAAATGTGATTTTCATCCAAGTTGTACAAACTTAATCTTTTGACAATTATCTTTTATTACTGAGAAAAACTTAATAAGAAAAGAAATTTTTTTTCATAATAATAAGAATCAAAAATAGTATTTCTACTTATCCTCGAGACCTGCTCAAGACAATTAAGCATACATAAATAGGCATTGAAGGAAGCAATTGCAACCTGCTCTGCCTCTCCTAAAGTATTCATGATCATCATAATTCATTAATAGTAACAACTCATTATGCGACTCAATATCAAAGATTTGTCAATACAAGATCACACAACCGTGCCAAATGACTGATCTGTGTCAAATGTCCTAATGGAATTGCAAAATCTTTGATAACATAGCAGCAAATAAAATGGCCAAACAGACAATTTATGCTGCATTAATGGGATTCATTAAAATTCCAAAACTCTTAATGTTGAACTGAACGCACATTTGTACCCGAATTTTTATAATAATGAGTTGTTATTGAGCCTCCCATATAAACTCAAATATTGTGAGAAGGGTGTGAATAAATATTTTAAAACAATGGAAAATGTGAGTGAACATGAAAATAGATCATAAGAAACAAGCTTTGACCAATGATGTGAGAATTACAACAAAGTTATAAAAAAAACATAGAGGCTCATCAAGGCATCTGGTTCTCTTATTACAAATTACACACAGGGAGAGATTGAATGTGCATTTGTTTAAAAATTAACATGACGGTTATAATCAAAATGAGAACTTTTGACTTTGTGGAGTTGTGGATCTATACAGCTTCATAACATTCTCAAGAGCCTTTGATAAATAGTATGTGACAAAAAAATATAGAACAAAAAATTTAGCAAACAAAACAATAAGTGACTCAACTGAGTAATCAGAAGGGGATGTGAACTATGATAATTAGATTGTCACTATGCATAACTCAATCTTATAGACTACTGTAACTTCATATTGAAAACAATTGCCAATATGTTGGTCTATGGCATATTAGAACTTGTGTAAGTGGCAAACATAATTAACAACATCTTGATGAACAGATTTTGTTCACTGAGATTTCCTATCCTAACTTTTAAGTCACATTAGCTTTCTCAAAATTACTTATCAATGTTTAAGGGCTTAATTCATGCCTTTCACTGGGCACAGAAGGATAGGTGCGTAGATGAGTTTGTTCCCTCTTGTACCACCGTTGTATCTGTTCACCTGTCCAGGCCTGATAAGTTTTTACTGCTGCAATTGACCTACTCCCGGGACTGATAGAACAAGATGTAGCCAGATTCTGATGAATTTTTCTGCAAGTCTGAAGGAACACCATAGAATTCTTCTATTTGACTTGCATCAATTTTCTGTGAATAACAAAAATTTGTTCATGAAAAGATGGATCTATCAAAATTTATAAGTATATTGAAGTTATACATCATTTACAAGCTCTCATAGCTAAAAATATTGAAAATAAAAAGGACATCTACATAATAAAACTGAAAATCTGTTTGTGACTGGCTGGCTGTGTATGCAATAGGATTACAGCCACAGTTTTGACTCAATCGACCTGAAACTTTAGCAATGTGTTTGTAGATATAACCAGATGTGCAGTT
>JAUUEB010503076.1:0-10272 GCA_032362205.1 Clione limacina | reverse complement strand
CTCAAAACAAATTGTACCATTGTTTCATATACCTCAGGGGTTGTAGAATCACACACAATGATTAATCAATAGGTCACGTTGAACCCTTTTGCCCTAGGAAGAGATTTCTGAGTGGCGTACAAATTTCGTTTCATTTCCTTTTTTCCCTCAAAATGTGATTGTTTTGTCTGACCTTCACATCTTGGCGATAATATCCATCACACTTAGTTCACGGAGCGCGGTTTGCCTTTAACGGGGTTCAAAGTTCATGGATATTCCGTTCTCAAATTGCCAATGCATCAAATAGTATCGCAATAATACTGGGTCCAGATTTGAGTTGCTCAATTGTAGTCTCTGAGGTCATTGTCTGTGTGATTGGGTCAAATAAAATACTCGATGTTTTTCAGGGACTCAGGTCTCAGGGGGGTTAAGGTTTAAGGAGTAAAGGGGATCTTGTTGAATACCGTGCTATTAACATTATCGTCGGGCACGAGAAAAATGCACCTTCATTCATATTCAAATGCCAACTAGCTTTTGAAAAAGTATACACACCAATAATGTATTAGCCTCCTTCCCCTTAGAAGCTAAAATATCATTGTTGTCGGGCGTTAGAAGAATGCCCCTGCATGCATATTATAGCGTCAACAAGCCTTTTCAAAGGATATACCTCCAAACATTTATTAGTCCCCCTCCCCTTAACTTCTCGCATATCTTTAATGCGGTAGAAGAAAGCAACTGCATGTAAATTATATCATTTCAAAAGTATAATATACCCACAAACATATATTATCCTCTGCCTCTTAACTGCTAGAATACTATCGATGACGAAGACAGATAACATTGAATTTTAATGAAGTAACATGCGTTCCTAATCAATATATTGTATAACGTAACAGGCGCATAGCCAGTTGAACATGGGGGAATCCCCCCCCCCCATTTAAATCCAAAATGCTCTAGCTTTGCACAATTTTCAAAATGTCGGCCGCTTAGCTATCAAAGTAATAGAACAAGACGTTTTCTTGCAAACTGCGCTTTGTTGTTGAAAGGATCCTTGATCACTTTAGGAGAAAACTTGCCACAGCACTGTCATATGTGTAAACATGGTTATATTCTTAGCTGAATTATGAAATAATGGCATGGCTCTACTGACTGTCACCAGACTTATTTTCAGTTTGTCATAAGAATGCTACAAGAAAACATGAGAAAAGGTTTGCAAGAGAGGTGAATCTCCATTAAAGGTCGACAATAAATGTATATTAGAAAATATCCACTAAAGAGTGAGCCAGACAAATAATATTGTCTCCTTTTTATTAATGATAAAACGTTCTGATGATAGCAGTCATGTCAATAAGTATTTGAAGGTGAGGCACCTGGCTTAATTGCAAAAAAAACATAGGGTAACTTCCTTCATGGTCTAACATTTTCTTAGGCCTAGTAAAAAGGGATACAACTATGTTGTTTATTTTCATATAATAAATAGGCTTTAAAAATCGAGTTTGTGATGGAATGAGAATTTTTTTTAAATTTATATAACTATTCATAAGTATTAGAGATATGGATTCTTCAGTTTACAAAACTGTTTTCTTACCTTTTTGTCATGAGTACCATCAAAGTCATATTCTCCATTTTCCATGGCATTGGCCAAAGTGTTCATGGTGCCGACAACAGTGCCAAATGACAATCTGGCAAGAGTAAAATATAAGAGTCATGACTGTATTCTGTTCTGAAAACTTATCTAAAGACTTTCTGATCCTAAAGAAATGAGAGATTTATCTGCACATTACATTCAGACCATCACCAAATGCAGCCAGCAAATATCAACTATGGTAATCGCTACTGTGTCTGAATGATTTAAACAATATGGTGCTGATAGCAGTGAGCATATTTATGTGAACAGATAAACTTTTAAACATTGGTATCAAAGCAACCAGCATAGTTGGTGACAGGCTTTCCATGAACAGTGCAGACACAGTCTCAATATAATGTGAATAGACAAAGGAGTTGTGTAAATGTTTAGACTTATTGTGATAGTACAATAATAATATGTCAAACTGCCAATATCTAAAGGTTATTATTGGTTCATTGATATGCATAGATAGCTTATATTCTTATTCCTTTCCATTATCAAGGATAAACAATATCACCAATTCATTTATTGGGGTTTACCTGAGTGTTGATGAATACCCAAGCAGTGTTTGCTTCATGTTTCTTATATGAGATGTGTTACATTTAATATCACTAAGCTTTTATGTTACCTTAGATTTTCATAAGCTCCTCCTTTGACATCATTGCTGAAGATCTCACTTGCTGACGTGTGAGCCATTTCTTCCATCTTCTGTGGTAGAATACCTTCACGATCTGTCGATAGGGATACAATAAATTTTGGATTACCTCAATTGAGCATATATAGAAAAATTCTCTCTGTTAAACCAAATTACTAAAAAAAAAAAATAGCTTATGACATTGTGAATTATAAAATGATTTTTGAGCACATACTTCTGTTGTCTGCCCATACAATGTTTTCAAGCAAACTTAGAAGAAAAGGCCCTCAGCCCTTACAATGGAAAGCTTCAAGGTAACTAGCTTCAATGTCAAAGGAATCTCAACTACACAATGTGAAATCCTATAAAACCTCATAAGCAAAGTTAGATCTTATTTTGCAAAACATTAATAGGTTTTGAATGTCTAATTAATATCTATTATAATGAAAATATACTTGACTAGTGAAGTGACAAACTTTGTAGTGTGAGTGTTACGAAACAAAATTAATCAATTTTCTAAAGATTACCCAAAAAGTTGTATACACTTTCAGAGAGTTTGAAACGTACATTGTATCAAAAAATGTCAAAAGTATCAGCATCAATAAGGTGCTGAGAAAATCAACAATGTATGACTACATGTAACATAGACTTTACATAGATATAGGGTGTTAGTACACTATGATGCAGAAACTCTTACCCTACGTTAGTAGCCTTTGTTTAAGATACTAAGTATATGATTTCAAGACTTAATTAATAATAAGTTACATGATGTTAACTTTGACAAGATGAGAAGAACGTTATGCTCATCTGATAGCGCACTATTTGCAACTTTTATTTTCAAAATTAATGAGGACAATCAATAAAATCAAATTTTTTAAATTTCAGTTTTTAAATGAATATGTACGTCAGCTGATCTATATGAACATCTTCTATTTACAAAACTGTACCCACTAGGGTGACTTAAAGGAGATTTTTTTTTCTCAAACTTTATATAAACTTGGAAAGTCACAGCTAATATAGATATTCTCAGAACTTTCATTGCTAAGACAAAGACTTTTCCTGTATCAAAAGTATCACAGGTGTATGGACACATGTGTCTCCATTGTTAAACATTTGCAATAAAAAGACTAATTACAACGCATTATTATTACCTCTTAAAAATAAGAAGTTTGAATGAAGTTTATAAGCTTTGGTTAGACACAAATCTTTTTAGAAACTGATTAAGAGAAATTTGAGAGAAAAGAAAATGATGAGAAAACAAATTTCAAAGGAACAAGCCCCATCACTTCCCATATCCACAAATGTTAGCCCCTTATCCATTTAATTGTCAACACGTTTAAACTAAACATCTCATTAGTATTAAGGGAACATTTTAAGAGAGATGAATATTGTGAGAAAGCTGATTCTTGTCATCTGTTAACAAAGCCTTTACATTAATATTGAGTCAACTGTGAATCAGAACTATCTTTTATTACTAACATAAAATGGTGTATTATTGTCAAGATTGATCGATAGTCAAAAGTTAATGTGCGACCCGCCATACCTTCTTTTGTGGCAAGGGATGTTATACACAACTAAACAAGCAACCTTATATCATGGGTCGAATTTGAAGTTATCTATCTTATTGTTGTTGATCAAATTCTTCTCTTTTCAAAATTCTTCTTCAAATATTCCATTCAACAACAGGTGAGAATAAGACAAACCAATTTATTCAAATATGTGTGTGTATTTGAACTAAACTTGTAAAAAACAACTAATGGGAAAACATACCCTGTGTGAAAGCTACTAGATTATGTTTATATTTACATTTACAACCCAAATTTCGGAAATGGATTGTTGCATAATTAGTGATCTTAGCCTAGATGAAGGAAATCCAATAATTTCAAAAATATGGAGCTCTTGTCTTATCAGCTTCATTCAAAATTTTGAAGATTATTTGCTAATGTGTAACTCCTTCAAATGTTAATATTATACCATTGTATGTAAATATTTCTGAGCTTTAAAATAATATGTACCATAACTAATCTTATGTCTTTTGAAAGAGGATTAATGAATAAAGAGATGAGCTTAGATAATGAAAACAATTCAATACAAATTTAACAGCTTTTGCTGTACAGATTTGAGTAAAGCAAGTATGTTGTAACAACAATCTTAATGTTTGATCTTGAAATTTGAGAAAAAAGACCTGCTAAAATAAATGTCAACTACACATTTATTTCTCTATCCAAATTCTGTCCATCTTGTTGATTTATGTGTAAATAGAACTGCTGCTTCTTTCTTACTATTTTTCTTTCAAAATCAGGAAGCACAAAAACAAATGACAATTAATTTTCATGCATGCCAAGTAAAACTTCCTTATAATTGCCAATACATCTTTAACTATGATCATGCTTTATCAATTAATCATTGTTTTAAAATAAGACATCTGTAGAGCACTTGATTCCTGATAAATTAACTGTCAATAGGGCTGGCAATCACTTGTACTTACTAAAGGTCATGCATAAAATTTAAGTCCAAGGCATATCATTGATATAAGCAAATGAAATACAGTAGAACCCGTTTATTATTATAACGTCAGGGTATGACATAACTATGATGATATTAACCAGCTAAGGAGTATCTCTTGGGACTGTGGTAATAACCATGGTGTGCATGACTGCAGATTTCAGAATATTTACCGTAGCAGAGCTTGAAATTTACTTTCTCAACTGCAGGCAGCATCACTCATATAATGATTGATATAGCAGGTTAGAAAACAAAAATTAAAATTGACTTTCTCTGAGTATCAAATTGACTGTAGGAGTGCTGCCAAGTTGCCAGGTATCTGCAGTCATGAATGGTGTGAAATAAACTAGCACTAAGTACATTTCTTGGACTGTGATATTAACTATAAGAGAACAAATATAAACAAAGAAACAGTAATAGGAAAATTATGTTGAGTTAAATTTTTGTTACATTGACCAAATATATGACTGTGCATTGAGAAAAGACAAAACAACTATATAACCACTTAGCCTACACAACAATAGACGATTATGTAACTACTTGATATGATACAGATGAAAAGTAATATACAGGGTATTAAAAACTGGATAAAAATGTGTTTAAAATAAAGAAATATAAATCACAATTTTTAGAGAAAAATTTTCAGAATAAAAATACTTGTATTATAAAAAAGTGATATTGAATAATACATAATATTAGACAAAGAGATGTATATTTCGCAATTATCTTAATTTGTGGTTTTGGTACACACAAGATAACCCTCAACAATACATAAGCTATTCCAGCCATTTTCTCAACATGTGTTTACTAATAGACATCTTTGCAAAATTAATATTATCTTAACATGGATTGCAAAAAATAGTAGTACAAGATTTATCATTCTCAATTTCATATTTCCTAAGATTTGATCCAAGGTCAAAGATTCCTTGGAGAACCTTTCTTAACTCTAAAGAAAAAAAGTAACTTAAGATATAACTAACTACAAGCACATTTAAGAAAAAAAACAATAAGAGAAAAATGTAAGTAGGAGAAGGAAAAAGCTATTTATGAAAAAATCTACTTCTAAAAATATAAAACAATATACCACATTAAAACAATATGTTAGTTTATTCAGAACTAGTAAATGCAATATATTAAGTAAACTAACATTTATTATGCTACTAAATGATCTTCTACTAAGACCAAAACATAGTAAAAATGGGCACTTATCACATTATTAAGAATTAATATAACTTTAAAAGTTAATTTTAAATTGTATTATTCACATATTTCTGCTTCAAAAACATAAATCCCTAAACACTTTATGCATTGAGCTTTAATCTTGTATGAATGAAATGTGTACATTGACACACAGTCAAAAATACCTGAAAACTTCTTGAAGTAGGCTTTTTCTTTAATGTGGTCAGTTTTTTAAAACAATCATTGAATTAAATCTTTTAATACCATACTATGCAATACTGTAACCTCTATCTAGTTTAACCATTTAAACTTCTTTTTTCATTCCACTAGAATATTGTTTTTTCAACAAGAAATACAATTCATAAAAATACAATCGGGCCTACACAGAATCAAACAGGATTTCCTTAAGTCAATTCATTAAAAGCTACAATGATTCAATTTCTTCTTTGATTGCTTATCAAACAAGTTTATTAAGCTAAATATGGGGATTTTTTTTCTTTCAGTTTTGGTTTTATGTTAACTGTCAATGAATGATATAATCTTCTAAAAGCAAAACTCATCATTTCCTATTCAGATTGACAAAATGTTTGTTCCAGACAAAACATGTGTTTGAGGTTGACTATTACATGTTAAACTTCAACTGTAGCAGTGTTAGAGTTCTTGATTTTGTTAATTTCACTGTGGTATGGTACCAAGCAACCATCACTTGAACATCTACTTTTCAAATAGACAATATTAAAATTTGTACTGAAACAATCATGAAAGCTCACAGTAGCATCATTACACCTCCATGCATTTAGTCCTTGCTTCATGCACATTTAAGCTTTATAGTCACATGTTGAAAGATAATTTTTAGCCCTTTCTATTCTGGTTAATCTTAATTTCAGTGCAATCGGAAGAAAAATGTTCCTGTTATTATTTTCATGATTAGTAAAGTAATTTTGCATGATAAGAGAAGGTTGAAAATGCCATTGGGCTTTGATGCTATTTCTTTTCTGGAATCATACAAGTACCTGATGGCATAGAGCCAGAGTCTGAAAACCAATTGTACAGAACAATAATTAGTGACTGTAAGAAACATACTTCTATTAAAGGATCAATTCTCACAGCAAAGAAAAAAACGTTATTCAACACATACATGAAGAACTGGATGGAAAAAAAGGCAATCTCTAGAAGACTAATATTAAATCACTCAAAACTAAAAAGTTAATGTTTAAATGTAGATACAGCTGTTTATGGTATGCTAAAAAATATTAATTACAAAACTGAACCAATATCAAAAGTGCTTTATCAAACAACTTCTAAGATAAAATTTCTTTTTTAATTTTAACAATATAACTCCATTTTCAACAGAATATATTGTTATTTCTGCAACTGAAACGCTGGCACGACACAGAGTTTTATGAACATTGGTCAATTATATCTCTTTGTCCCAAAAATTGTTAACCAATAAGGACTTACTTATTTCTCAAACATATTTAATAGTTTTGTTTTTGCCAGATGCCATGTGAGCATGACTTTGAAGAGTTTTCAAAGCATATCGCCAAAGCACATGTGAGAGATAATAATGCAATAGTTGTGCCAAGAGGAGTTGAGTCTGGCTATCTGTGTTTGGAAATCTGCAGCAGTAGCACCTAGTCAGTATCATTGTACTATAGTGGAGAGTAGAAGATTCTACAGGCTTATCTCACATGCATTATATTGACAGTTTATAGCAGATGGGCTGTTTTGATTGCATGAGGTTAAAAACAACAGTCAGTGGGTGCAGATTTTCAACTTGAGTAATGCATGATGATGAGTGTGAGAGAAGCTGTGGTTTGAGCAGAATCAAGGAAAACTTTCAGCATTCTAGAACTTTAAGAGTATAGACAATTAAATTAATCCAACAGAAATGCTATTGATCCGAGTTCTTAAATATATAATACCAGAGAATTGATAGACATTTTATGAAAAGAGGACAGGAGTTGTAACAAATGGTTGGTATGTTTCTTGTAAACACCTCAAACTGTAGTCAGGGGTTTCAGTAGCAAGCCAACATTTACAAACACTCTTGTATAATGCATAAAATAAGTACATCAAATACATTCATACTTATTAATGAATAATAGGAATACATTAAGATGAGGGCAAAAGTTATAATCTCATGCTGAGATTGAAGTCCCACCAAGTGATGGGGGGTAAGAAACAAGAATAACAGAGTATTCAAAATGCATCATCAGCCACCCACATTGACAACACATTACCTAAGAGAGTCTCCAGCTCACTCAGTTTACCACCTTTTTGTGGACAAACATAATGTAAGTCAACTATGGGTTCAGAGTTCATCATCAAATAAATACCATTGTCTATAATTAAACTAGAGGTCAATCTTCAATTAACAATGAAACTAGGGAAAATCAACTCATATTCTTAAACTTAATTTGACCATAAAGTAGTAAATCTGTCAAAAAGAGTCAAGTCATAAAGAGTCATACAAAGTCAAGTGGGATTAAAAGTTGTCAAATAATGTCAAATCAAAAGTGATTGAGTGAAATCAAAGGTACTAATCTACTAAATTGTGACATGAAAATTCCGGTTTATTTAAATTGGCACATAAAAGCACAAAAAATTGTTTGAAAGAATGCTTAAGAGCTGAGCCCACTTAACAAGCACAGAGCAGAGCATTCAGTAAGCAAACGCCTAGAAAAGCTAAATTTCAACCACTTAACTTTGATGGATTATATCAAAGCAATATTATAACTTTTAGAGGATATACTTTTAATTGGAATAAATACAGTCAGATAGTAATTTAGTTGATAAAAGGATAATGCAATAGTAGATGAAAAAAAATATTTCTTTTTGTCTATCTATACCAATGTCTGTTTAAGTGTTGAACTATGTTTAATTTGTTACTTTGTAATAATAAAGTTCTAGACAATAACAAAATTACTCATTGGGAAAACATTGCACATAATATACAGATGAAGATTCATAATTCATAATGAAGATTTCTTTTCAAATAAATTCTATCTCTTCATACAAGATATCAAAATAAAATATTTAAACTATTATTTGTACTAACGCCTTAATGACACCAAAATATAGAAACTTGAAGAAGAGGTAATTCTATATAAAAACCTGTACAAATTAATGTATTTTGTGTTACCATAAAGCTTTTGATGTCAGTCAGTATTCATTTTAATTTACTTGACCAGAATCTAAATCACTATACTGCACTGCGCATAATCCAAACAGGCAGTGCAAAACAAAGAGGATTTCCATAGAACTATAAGCAACTAGAACCAGATAGAAATGTGTAAAAACATGAAATAGTCCAAACACTGACCTGTCATGACAGCTGCTTCGTGCATTGCACCTGATGACACAGCTTTCAACACTTGAGCTACTGAACTTATCTGTTTGCAAGCATCAATAAGCAGGTCTTGAGTCTGAAATTGTCAACAGATTTATCAAACATTATCAAAAATGCTCTTGGACATAACAAATAAGTATTATAAACTGTTGCCCAAATCTTTAAGATTACTATCAACTTTTTTCTTAAATTTTGAACAGACGTCTCCCTAAATGCAAAAGCAAACAATGTTGACTCTTTTTTATTGGGTTTTATATTTTGTTATAAACTGTCACTTTAGCAATTAACAATGTTATATAAACTTAGGTTACCCTAAGCGACCTGTCCCATCCTAACACAAGCTGCAGTGGTCCAGGAGCATGCACCAAAAGCTATATTCCAGTGCCATCCTCAGCTGTCACCAGAGCGCATTGCAGTTTCGGGGGTACCGCCTGCTCTGGACCCCCAGCAGCTTCCACACCACCTGACACAAATCCAAATCATGAGCAGAGCCACCTTTAAGGCTACAATGCCCGGCAAAAGATTATAAACTTGCCTTTGACCGGTGCTCCCATGGGTGTGCCATTCTATTTTGCAAGAATGATAGCCCACTGGAAAAAGACCACTGCAGAGACTGATTGGTCGGGAATCCATGAGCCACAATGACTGATACACTGCTGTGGTTTAAGTCCTGGATCCAAGACTCTGACTTTCCCTCCACTTTTGAGGTCGAGCTTGCTCACCCAGACCTCTCGCTGGATGACACAAGTGCCAGTTAAGCCTAAAAGGGAGTAAGTCCAAGAGTAGTCAACAAAGTACCATCTGAAAGTTGTATAGCAGCCATCAGTTGATGAAGCACCAAGCATCAAAAAGTATAACAGTCTGGATTTTGGTAATGAATTCTTTTTGAATCAGAACAACATATTCAAGAAAAAAGATAACAAAACAAACTAGAAACATGAGTACTCAGATAGAGTACAAACCCGAAACCGTGTAAAATAGTAAAACATTTCCTTA
>JAUUEB010503054.1:0-10273 GCA_032362205.1 Clione limacina | reverse complement strand
TTTACTGCATTCGATTGCCAATTCCCTTACATTGTCGGCGCTGCATAGCTTCTCAATTTTCCTTCGACAACAACAAAATGGCGAGTCATCAAGAAGAAGATTAACCGGACATAGAGTCCACCCAAAAGGGTTTGTCTGATATACTGTCAATGTCAATTGAAATGCTTTTGCTATATCCAATTCATATGTTTTTTGTGCCTTTTGTATGTGCAATTGTTGCTCCTGGCTCCTTCTGTTGATAATAAGTCATAACAATTCAATAGATCATATATTTTGAGGTATAGCATTCAAGCCCTATATCATATCAACTGATATAATGTACTTATCAACTATTTATATCTGATCTGATACTTTATAAATTAGTTCAGAAACTATTCAAATGGTTTTTACTTTTGGGACACCCTACACAGTTCTCATATTTCATGACATTTTATATAGCATTTTTGAAAACCCTTTTCTATTTATATCTTAATAGGTCGGTCCAGTTTCCAAAACATCGCCAGATTCCAACAATCCACAAGAAAGATTGTCTGCTAGACATCCAGCACCCACATCAACTTCCTCTCCAACAGCTCTGTCGACCCCACTACCCATCTTTCCTTCACACCGTACCTCCGGTGCAGGTCCTTCACAGACTTTGCTCCAGCTGCCAACATCTTCAAACCTGCCAGGAGTCACCAGCAATCCCTTACCCTCCCCTCCCCCAAGCCCAGGCGCAGTGATCGACAGCATGAAACATGAAGGCAAAGGTGTATTTACTGGAACATTTTCTGGTGAGTAGTGCTCAAGTTATATTATAAACTTTTTTATACCTACCACATAGAACTAAGTTTTGGGGTGCTTCAATTCCATGTTGATAGAAGTTGGACAGCTATTAGGGGATTTCAAAAGTATGAGCCATAACATACAAAATTGATAAAAATCGTTATCTATTACTGCTGTTGTATAGCAAGCTTCTTGATACCATTTACTCTGCAAGCAAAAAGGGTCAGATGCCAATAGATAACATCTGTTGAAGGTGTTTTTCAAGGATATTTGTTATGTTTCTCCCTACAACTTTAATTATTTTCAGTTGTTATATTGTTAAATAGGCTAAACTTAAGTAAACAGTGTAATTGTTTTTAGTCTATAAATGGAGGCTTTGACAAGAAACAAGTTTTTAGTATAGTTACTATGATTAAAACAATATGTCAAAGGTAAATTTGGACAACTTTACTTCGTGAGATCTAAAAGACTAGAAGAAAGTTCAGGACAAGCATGCGTAATGCATAGGGACATCACAACAAGCATGCGTAGGGACATCACAACAAGCATGCGTAGGGAGATCACAACAAAGATGCATTGATTCAAAAATATATCAAAACAAGAGATTTCTCTTAAAGTTTCCAGAGCATGTATTTGAAAAGGAAATACTGGTTTAATGATTTTGAACACTTTTTGTTTTTTGTTGGGTACCTCAATGTGCTTACGAGTATTTGTTATTTTAATTCAAAAAGCTTTATGTTGTGTGTTTTTCTTTGGTGGCCATTACATTTGGCAAACCTGGTACTTATTTATGTTCTGTACCTCATCTCTGAGAAGCTTATTAAATAAGTTAACCTAGAGAATTTGTAAACTTAGAGAATAAGTTAACCTAGAGAATTCAGAATGAATTTACCTAGAGAAAAAGTAAACCTAGCTAGAGAATAAATACTTAACTGTGAAATGTTAATTGTCTCCAGGTACTTTAGACGCATCCCTTCAAGATGTAAATGGCAGCCCTAAGCGTAACGTCAACACAATTCTTCATATCCTGAATGACCTCCTGTCAGCAGCACCACAAAGTCCCACAACTTCACCCGTATCAAGCCAAGCTACACCCACTATGAGTTCAGGAAGCTCTTCTGTACCCCAGGCTTTTACTTTCACTTCCAACACAAGCTTACCTTTGACCCCACCAAGTAGTCCACTGAGCAAGAAATTCCCAGGTAAGGAAAATTAATAAACAAGTATTTAACTGTAAAATGTGAATGCCTTTTTAGGTATGAATGTTTAAGCTTTAAGGCCTTTCAACTTAAACACTGTACAAGGTTGCTTCACAGGAATGTTGGGGTTTTGTAGCAACAGAAATAAGAAAAGTACAGTGAAATTTGTAATTGTCCTTACAATTGAGCTGATTGGCCAAGTGAATGAAAATAAGTGGAGGTAAACGCATAACAATTTGGTGCCTCTGAAGAATACATTTTAGGCTAATTATACATAATAAAGTACATTTTTTGAGTCTATTGAGCTCAGAATGTATTACAAAGCTTTGTTGGGCACAACCTTATTAATAAAAAAAATATTCAAAATGGAGATTATCTTATTTTTGTCAAACCCAGGAAAAGAAAAGTGATATTATTATTTATATAAATTGATATCAATTTATATTAATAATAATATCCCATTACTTTACTGATCATTAAAGTTAAAACTCTTAACAACGGTGTGAGATTTCAGAAGGCACTTCCCTATGATGGTTATTACTTGATTTGTATTTACAGATAAGGAAGCATGATAATGCATATCTAGTTACGGAAAATTAAACTGAATTTCAATAAAGGAAATCAGATATGGATGATCTGATTTGATTCACTGAAATTCAATTTAATTTTCTGCAACTAGAGACAGTGCCAAAAGGTAAAGTTGATTTAATTTCACCAAGGATCTAAATAAAAACTAAAAAATGGCACTTTGATCTAACTAAGGTTTTTGTTTGAATATCAAAGCATAGTGAATGAATCTATAAAAGGTAGTTCACTTAATCGTTCTTCCTTAATGACCTTTGTAAGATGGGAAAGTGTGAAATTTCATTTGTGACATTGGACATTAACAATGTCTCACTATATTCTTGATATATATGCATTAACAATTCAATTCAATCAACTTTATTTTAAAAGAGTAACATTAAACCAGTTGAAGTTGTTTTTGGCATCTATTTATAAGAATCATAATTGCATTTTACTGTAGAAATATTAAGTAAAAATAATTGAAGCAATTCAGCATGTATTAATGTAAAAAATAATTGAAGCAACTCAGCAAATATTAATGTGAAACATATTTTGTCTTTTCCAGCTAACTTTGGTCCTGTGGAGGATTCCGACAATGAACAACTCAGAAGTAAAATGCAGCGAGTCCAAACAATGCTGGCCCAACGCAAAGAACAACGACGGATGCGAAGAGAAATGAACGGACCTTATCGTGTATGCAAACCCTTGTTCAACACGAAAGCTTTTCCCGAAGCAACTTCAACATCCTTAATAAACTTTGAAGATCAAATCTACCAATCTTCATCAGCAGGCACCTCAACTTGCAAGACATCAAGCAGTCATACTGAGAATGGAGAGTCATCCTGCAACTATTGCATGACATGTATAGAGCAAGACAGTTTAGCAGTATGAAAACTTATTTCTGGCAGGTGATACTGCTTTCTGCTCTTTCTACCTTCACCCCAGAAGGTAATTTTTTGGACATGTTAGCCCCGGCTCAAACAAGCACTCATTGTTTGATGACTGCAAAATGTTTCCGCTGAAGGCATAATATGATTGTTTGGTGGATCCACCCAATAATTTGTAACACGCCCCTTGATGCAAATGTCTAACTTGAGCAGTGCTCAAATTGCAATATGTGTTACAATTGGTTTTGATTTGAGATGTTCTCTGGTATCCAGAAAAGTTATAAAAAGAAGCCTTTCCAATAGTGTCTCAAGTTTAACTCAGAGTTATCTACTGATATCTTCAATGGAGTCATGTTTCCTTATGCTTGATTTTCTCGAATGAGATTGTAGTGTGCAGCTTTAATTTTATCAATGTCAAGTTTGAAAATACTTATAAGTCATAATTTTTTTTATTTACAAATAAACAAAACATTGACTTTTAGACTTTGTGCAATGGCCTCTTTCAACAATTTTCTTGACCTTTATTAATCTTTTAAGTTGATCCAAAGGATTTTAGTTTACAGATATATGGACATGAACAAACAGATTAAAGTATAATGGGAAAGTTTTTATGGGCTTAAAAGGAAATTGAATAAGCTAAAAAAAACTTGTGTGTTTTTATAAAGTAAGTTTTGGTCATGTAAGCCCTGGCTCAAACAGAATTAACAGACATTTATTGTTTGGTGATTGCATAATGTTTCTCCATTTTATAAGGAGTAATAGAAAGATTTTCATGTTCAAATTATAAGAAAAAAATACTTCATAAATAATCAAAATCATATTTTTTAAATCAATAGGGGATATAATTTTTATCTTATAAACAAATTTATCTTTTCACAAGCTGTGGAGTGTACGCTGTTCATAACTGCTTGCTTACCTTACAAAGATTATAAGTCAAGACTTTATTAAACTGACAGAAATGTTTAAAAGTTCAACTTAATATATCGAGACATTCAATATTGCTTCTTTTCAAACTTGTTATCTTATATGCATTTTGTAGCAATAGACTGACATTATAACATTTCAACTGCTCTCACTACCCATCTATTTAAACCTCGCTCTCATCCTTCATCTAATTACATCCATTGTCATTGAAAGTATCTATTTGACGTCATCACTTCATTCAGGCGGTGTGATTTATTGCCTTCAAGATGAGGTTTAAACAGGAAGTCTCACATTACCAATTATTAGCAAAATGCTTATTTGTTCTTTCAATAAATAAGTAATCATTCATAACTTGGGCGTCTGAGGCTAAAAACATGCACTCAATATGATGTATATTATTGTGCTTTCAGATGTCATTGTAAAGGATAACACTTTTAAAGAATGACTATACTTAATCCCTTTGTTGATTATTTTCTCAACCGTAAGACCTATACCTAATATTTTTGTTATATTAAAGCATCACAGTGTTCGAATTTAAGTGCAGGAGACTCCGTTTATTATTACGTCGCTTAATATCACAATGGGCTTATTTCACAGCCAGTAGGTGCAGATCCTAATAGAGTGATAATAAGTGTTGTCGACTGTAGTTCCATACAGACAAAATTCTTGATTAATAAGAAATTATTCAAGTGATTTAATGTTGACTTCATTACTGCAGTATACTAGCGTAAAATGCAGTCAATAATAAGAGTTGACTCTGATCAGGCTAATTGAGAAACATAAAGTTCTATGTTTGACAACAGATAAGTGCCAAATGGCTAAGGTCAAGGTTCAACTCTGATTTCCCAAATGAAAAGTTCAGAGACAAGAGGACATAATATACCTTTTTTATTAAGAGCTGTAGCTTATTTATAGATATATGACATGATGGTAGCCTTATAAAATAATGTTACTTTATTTGTAGAATGTTTCCATTTAGATCTGATATTAATTCAGATTTGTTTCTTAGGCAATAAGCCAATTCACATTTTGAGCATTTTCAATACCTCTTAACAACTGATAAGTGCCAACTGATTAAGGTCAGGTTCAACTAAGATTCGTTCGCAAATAAAAAGTCAAAGACCAGATAAGATATTATACTGCTTTTATTTAGAGCTGTAGCTTATATATGATGCTGGACTTATAAAGTAGTCCTACCTAATTTTTGGAATGATTTCTTTTAGATCTGATATTAATCAGTTAACATTTTGAGCATTTTCAATACCTTGCTTTTGTGATGTTTATAAGATGTCATCTTTATGTGTTTCCCATTATTTTATATACACATAGTCATAGTTTGAGTGTCTAGCCTTTTGTCAACATGACATTTGTCATTGTTAACAAGAATACTATGTGATATTTTGCATTGCTAATTATAGCTCATTATGGCTCATTGTCATGTGATCGTTGACTTTTCTGAGGAAATGAGTTTATATGAAGAACATTTAACAATACCATGAATAAACTATGCTATAAAGAGAATCAGTTTCTTTGTTATCTATTTTTTCTTGTGTTTCTTGTTTTCTTACATGTTATGCCCTAATAATGCCCCCCATTTGAGATCCAAAATGCTCAAATTTGAACCATTTATTACGAGTCTCGAAGATATCGTGGCTTTGTGCGATTGATTTGATAATATTGAAGGTTGCCCCCCCCCCCATTTCAAAATCCTGGCTATGCGCCTGATCATAACTATTATTTTAAAACAAACAGTTGATTTTGCCCTAGGCTTGTGGCAGCCCTGATATATTATTTCTGTAATAACTGTTCTGCCCTGCACTCACGCACTTCTGATCGTTTTTCAGTTTATTATAGTTTCATTTGTTTAAAAAAATGACCCAAGCACGTAATTTAATTATAAACGAAATCACGTCTTTCCATATACAGTTTGGGTTTTAATTCTTTAAACGTCTTTCATTGACGCAATGTACTAAAAGCCACATTCGTCTCAAACGTCATTGGAAACCTAACACTCGATAACGCCTCCAAATACAGAAGAAAACTCATTGTTTAATTCATGACGCAATGAATGAAAACTAGTGTTCGTGATGTAAATATCGTACATGGTACAGATTATATCTTTGTATTCATGCAAATTATTCTATTTGATATCTGCGTCATGAAGTACGAAACTTGTAAAGGATTAGAAGGTCTTTAGAATAGCAATAATAGTTGTTTATTGGAGAAATAAAATGAATACATTCCATTTGTCTTTGGTTACGGTTTGTTTATGCCCTTACGTTTTGATTAACTCAATAAACATACCCTTTGGTGAACAGGCGCGTAGCCAGGATTTTGAAATGGGGGGAGACAACTTTGGATATTATTAAAGCAACGGTCGCTAAGGACTGTCCCCCTGGCTAAGCGCCTGTTGGTGAACCTCGGCTCTTTATATCGTGTTGATCAAAACTCATGAGAATATAAAAATTGTATTTAAAGACAAACGGGATGTGTTCACTAAGGCGCGTAGCCATATGACAATGTCACCCTCATTTGAGATATAAGTGTTATAAATACACACCATTTTAAAATAATTATTAAATGTTCAACCCTCTTTTCAAAAACTTGGCTACGCGCCTGATTCACTATTTATTCTACATCATTTAACATGACTTAAATATAAAACTAATAGCAGTATTAATATTTCTTATTCATACACGTTGTGGTTATAACAGAATTGGTTCGCGAAATAAGAATTTAAAAAGCTTGAATAATGAATACGTAACTTGTGCATTTTATCTAAATTTGAGTTTTTATAAATGCATGAAGGTTAATTTACATACGCAGTGAATAACGCAAAAAAAAATGTAAAATTAAAAAAAAATAAACAGCCGCATTTTAAAAACATAAAGCAAACTCAACCAATGTTTCTTGTTTTTAATATTGAACGCGAGATATTATATACCAGTTTATTACACAATAATATTAATATTATATGAGCTGTATAAAGTCTAAGTCGGCAATAATAATCCTATTTTCGGTATAACGTATAAACAACTCTGCGTATTTTCCCATTCGGCGATGACGTGCATGGTTCTTGTTTCAGCTTTCAACTACGTCACACAAATCCTCAGGATTTTCGCGTAGAATTTCAAACAAATACATTTACTGGCAGGCTGTAATTGCCTTGTCGCAAGTCTGACCACTATTTAACAATAATCCCAATTGTATTTATAAATGTCCTTTAGAATACTGTGATAACAATATTGCATATATGCATACGATACAAATTAATTTTAAATAAACTGAAGACAGTGACGGAACTACAATAGTTGCAGGGATTGCAGTTGCGATGGAGCCCGGGGGCAAAAAGGGCCCGTAGCGCCCATTGGCTAAGATGATTTTTGTTTAAAGTGGTCCTCTTTTAAACACAAGCCCTTTTATATCTCCTTAAAAAGCATAGTTTTCCCCACCCCACCTGGGGGCGAGTACATTGTTATTCAAAAATCCCACAACAAATACCTGTCCAAGCGGGAGGGGAGCGCTGAAAAAAATGTTGCAATGGGGCCCGTGATAGTCTTGCTCTGCCACTGTCTGAAGAGTTACATTAGATTATTGAATCACTACAAAAAGTTCTCAGTCTCAACTATAAATTTCGTCTTTTTAAATTGATATTAATCCAGTATTCGATACTCAGTTATATCGAAATGGAAATCCAATTATATGTTCGTACTTTTGTGTTTGTCAGTTTTTAATTATTTTTAAGAAGGGCTCAGAAGCACTGGAATGAAAAAAAAGGCAGGGGGTTGCGTATGGCTCTAAATCTAAAGAGTAAAAAAGTCTCTAAAGAGTAAAATAGTCTCTAAAGAGTAAAAAAGTCTCTAAAGAGTAAAAAAGTCTCTAAAGAGTAAAAAACAAAAGACAAGACGTGGTCACCCCGGTGCCTCGCCGTTACGGTGCCCCTGGAAGAGCTTAATGATTCAGATTCAGATTTATTTATTTCCCAGATTGGTTGACAACATATGAGTAATCAGAATTAAATACAAAAAAATTTGAAATAATTTTAAATAACAACAATGAGAAAAAAAATGAATGGACGAGACAAACAGTCATATGAACAATATCATGACATGAAGTATAGAGAAAACAATGACAATCAAACCATCATTATTGTATGTA
Source organism: Clione limacina (assembly GCA_032362205.1). Lineage (NCBI taxonomy): Eukaryota > Metazoa > Mollusca > Gastropoda > Pteropoda > Clionidae > Clione > Clione limacina. The sequence goes on along the minus strand of JAUUEB010503054.1, from coordinate 1,776 downwards.
CACAAAGATCGCTTTTTTTTGAAGAAAGGTAAAACAAATGAAAACAACTCGAAATGTAACATCTGAACACTGAACAATTAACAGGTGGGTGAAAGTCATTTATCTACGCATTAAATGCACTCTAATCGTACTATTACTATACTATGATCAGATCTATGTCTTTAAAAATGGTGAAACCACGAGTTTTCCCATTAAGCCCTTTATATAGTTTTTCTTTTATTCATATAACAATATTTTACTGAGAAAAACAGCCATGAATGATAAAACACGTTTAATCTCGATCGATCTTCATTCATCGTTCTCAAACCTGTCCACCATCCTTTTGGTACAGCCAAACCAGGAAGTAATAACGCTTTTTCTTACTTTTTTAGTGGCGTGATGAAGTGATGAGTGTTTAAGAACTTGGTCCAGATGTCTAGTACCCTTGGTTCACAGACTAATAAATACTATTCTCTTATCTGTGCCTTGGTTCGTTCTTTGCTATTGACAAAATCATTTTCTTGCTTCAATTTTTTTTGAAAGAGGCTATCACGTGACTGTTCGTACCATACTCACATGCGAAATAAATTTCATAATTAGAGAAAACTGCACACATTGTCTTTATAAAGACCATGAAATCCTTAAGGCTAGAGGAAGGTTATAGTTTGTTTAAAGGAGACGGAAAAAACAGATACATCGTTCCACACTTTCAAATCCCTGGGTTGTTAAACGTCAAAGGAAGAGTATAAAATAAGAAAAGAAAAAGCACTACACCAACTATCACATTAGCAGTCTAAACAACAGAGTACCATCTGCATTTGAATAGTGGCCAGTATTTTGTCGGAAGGATGCACTAAAGTGATAAACAATGCATTCATGCCATTTATATAGCGCATGTCCATTACTGCACACTACACTTTACATGATTATTGCCCCATCCGTTATATTAGAACGGACACACACATGTACATTCAGAGTATACAAGGAATCAACCAATTTGCCTTTAAACTTCCGAAGATATTTTCCACCACGGAGACACACATTATGTACATACAGTGTATACAAGGAATATTCCGGTTAAGCGATAACCCAAGTACACTTTCAAAGCCTATAGGTCAGGTAACCAGTTCATTGCTGGGTGGACAGGAAGAACATGATAGTAAATTTAAACCATACAATGTTGTCCTACAGCGGGGGTCGAACACACAACGCTTTAAGACGGCGGCTCATAAGTCCATTGCCTAAAATAATTTGCCATTCGGTCTCTTCTAAGATATGTGCGTATAAACCTCAAAAACTTTGGAAAATTAGCATAATCCAAATTAAATTTGATCGGATTTGAACTATAACAATAAGATGGTCTCAGAGTTTGCTGTGTTACGATCAAAATTCTTTATACAGAACACACTAGCAGTTGTTTTAGTTGATTGGTGATGCAGCTATGTTATTGAGGCGTCTAATAACATTTTCTATAATCTGGTTGAATAATTCCACTCACAACCAGGATGGTTAGATTTATAACACCTACTGCCTCAAGCTTTTCCATAGCGGGGCTCGAACCCACACACAAACGAGAGACAGCCCAACGGCGTCAAACACTGATAACCACTCGGCTACCGCTCCCTCTAAAAGAATGGCAAGTACCCGTCGCCCGTCATGGGCTTGAATTTTCAATTCCCCACAGCTCAGGAAAGCTTGAGGTAATGACAGTAAGTGTTATAATCGAACCATCCTGGTTGTGAGTGGAATTATTCACATCACATGTCACTATATGCAGTTTAAGCATTTACTTCTTCT
>JAUUEB010503043.1:0-10274 GCA_032362205.1 Clione limacina | reverse complement strand
CGCACCCTGTATAATCAATTTGCTGTATATTTGTTTGTGAAGGGTGAGAAGCCCAACGAACCAATAAAGAATCAATCTATCAATCAATCTCTCTCTCTTTTTTTTCTTTCTCTCTCACTCGCTATCTATCTAATGGTTCCTGGTTCAAATCTTGCTAGCGCCACGTGTCGCTCACCGCTTGTTCGGGCATTTGTCAGGACGTTAATCCGTTACTTATGCAATTTTTAATTAATATTAACAATTGATCAAAAAATTGTCTTATAAATGAATTAGTAATTTTTCTGTTTGTTTTGCATGTCTGCTATCAGCCTAATTATTGTGTTTAGCTGGTACAACATACCAATAGCCTCCACTAAGAATGTATTATTACTGGTATGGTGGCAGTGAACTCGGAAGGACTGTTTTTCGTGTTTTTCTCGGTTTTCAATCACTTAATATCAATAATTTACTTAATCGAATATCGGATCAAGGTTTAGGATATCCGACATAAAAAGCTGCATCATCCAGACTCCAATAGTATGGGTTACAGGCGCAGGTATTATTTGACTAATATTCAGTAAGCACAGTCATCGCGTAGTTTTATGTAATCCGTTCTACAGATTCAATCACGGTTATGCGTTTTCTGTCAAATGCGTCAAGTGTTTTTAAAGTCGACCATGGCGACCAAATTACAACCTTAATTTCCAATTGACAAAGAAACGTCTTAACAAAAAATATCTATCCTAATGTCAACAATTCATTCGTTTATGGAAATTTTGTGATCGCATCAAAGTAGTTGTGGCTACTCTAGAGATGGGCATTTTTCAGGGCGGAAAATGTCACGGTATTTTTCAAAAATAGTGAAATTCGCTTAAATATACACAAAGCGTTAGTACACTACATCTGGAAAATAGTCTCCGAATATCCAACCAGCAAAGATGGCAGGAAATAAAAAGATTTAAATGAAATACGTCAGTCTTTATCTTAAACTCTTTCTATATCTTGTTCTTTGTTGTCCTAACGATTAGTTCCCTCTTTCTATTTGTTTTCCAACGCATCGATCCCAAAAGAGTGAACACATCAAATCAAAATACGTAGGAGGATCGAAGGGGTATAGAGCAAAAGTACACACTGAGTTAGTTCACAGTTTTATTTATTAAATTAACGTGTTGCTATTTATCAATAAGCATCCCAACGTTTTCAGCACCTCTTCTGTTACACTTCTTTTTGGCTTCCAAAACTGCGGACACAAAAAACGAAATAGTTAGTTTAAAAAACGTATAGTTCTATCAACGTTATCTAATGTTTACGAGTTTGACTAATAGTATGTTTTCACAAGCATTTTTAGAATTGTGCTTAGTTTTCTGTCAACTTATTTATGATAAATCGGATGCTGCAAAAAACTTTCATAACATAAAGCTGTAATATTTTCTGGACCCTATCGCAAAATTTAATTACATTTAGTACATGAAAACTGCAACACGTTGTATGTAATTTACGTCTCGATATTGAACTGATATGGGCACATTAAGGTGGTAGGTCAAACAAAAATTAGTGATTTGCTTATCTTGACTCACGTTCATACTTTCCGCATTAAATGATAATCACATAAGATGATTTGCTTCTTTAGTCAAGCGGTCTTTTTGTTGTTGATTCATGTGTGAATTGCATTAAACAGCGATAAAGTGATAACAAGTCGTTTTTACAAAGATCCTGCTTAGGCAACTCTCGTTAAAGCATACATCCAAGATGGCAACCTTTCATTTTCTGTTTTCCTCCAAACGTAATATTCTCAATATTTAGTCACATGATACCACTACCGATACAATAATTGACATAAAGTATTCATTTTTGGGGTCAAATTTTAGGTTCAAGGTAATCTTACATGTCGAAGTAATTTGGACTCAATATATTTATTTATAATTTCTTGTGATGTTTAAGCTTTCAAGTTATACTCCTTAACAGCTTCGGGCTTTTGTTTGCAAAATCAATAAGTCAATGTTATTTTAAGGGCATTTTGAAATTTCAAGGTTATTTGCTCTAAAAGTATTTATGTGTGATTTGAGATAGAAGTAAAATTATTCGTAAATAATTTTCAACTTACTGATTCGACGCATATAACGGTCATTTAAGTCATTCAAGACAGAAATACTATTTCAACTTCCAGTTTTTTTGCACAAAAATAATTTATATCCATTATATATATTTTTGAATACAAACGGCATACTTTGATCGGGAGGTATGAGTAATCAGTTACCAATACCAGTAAATTGCGGAAAATGTAACTTCTACCTTCAATCACACATAAATACTGTGAATGCAAGTGACCTTAAAATACAAGATGGCTTTAAATTGAAATTGATGGCATTTTTGTGCAGACAAAACAAAAACTTGTAAACTATTGATAGCTCGAAAGCTTAACAAACATTCAAATAAAGTTTCTAACCGAAAAATAACCCTCACCAGTAAAATTATCTTGAAATCAAAATTTGAACCTATAAAGGATTTCTTGCATTATCGATCACATGGAAAATGGCATAGTAGGGCCTTAGTTGTGGAGGTAAACAGAAAATGGACGGCGGTCATCTTCTATTTATGCTATTGCTGCTCAAGTACGATATTTTTAAAAACAAGATTTAATCCTGATAACCTGTATCAGTTGAGTGTGGCCCTTTTCAAACGAAACAGCTATAGTGCTCATGATTGAAAAATTGTCCAAATTTTAGAAGTGATAGTAAGTGTTCACGTAATACTTGAACATTTTATAGGAAATTTTCGAATTGACTAATAAAAATGCTATGTACACAGGTATTGATATGTGAAATACTCACGAAGAAAAATACAACGTCTTTGAAGCCGGGGGTGGTGGTACAGTTCCACAAAAGCTTAATAGCCCCAACCGGATAAGTCTACAACAAAATCGTGATTCATTGCTACCTCCATCGTAACAGTCTGAAAGATATATGAAATAAATAAAATGAAAATCATTAGTTCCCGAGTTGATAATCCAGCTTGACCGGCTGATTCTGTTTAACATTTTTCGGGGCATTGTTTGAAAGCACTTTTCGGCGTCTCTGTGTGCGTTTCTTTAGATACTGTCCTATTATTTTATACATTCAACACTTTGAGCCTGATTCCAATTCCGGCAACTTTTAATACTCTATATAACCTACAAAATTTGAAGACAGTCGCACCTAAAGCGTATACATACCTTCTGATAGCATACTTGGAAATGACTTTGACATATTTACGACGATAAAACCTACGGTTCACGATAAACTGTCTGTGTAAACGCTCGATAATTAATGAACCACAAATCTAGGGTATATCTCGCGATGACTATTTTTTTGACATTCAAGTTTTTTTTAAATCACATCTTCAAATGACATAAAAATTAAACTACAAATCTGCCAAGTGCTATTTGTTTCATATTGATATAAGACAGCTGTTAATAGCCTGATGAATTCGTCGTGATTTGCGACCATTTTAATTGATTTTCACCACACAAATTGTTTAAAGTTCCAAAAGGAGCAAGATATTTAAAACAAAGTCTCTTGAAGCACAAAATAAAATGACATAGAAAGATACTGACATTCATGTATCAAAATTATCAAAAGACTAGACTGATGATATTGTTAATGCTCACAGGTACTTACTGAAAGTTGTGAATACATCATCTAGAAAGTTGCAATAGTATCTTGTGTCCAACTTTTTTTTGTGAGCGGCGGGTTTGCACTGGGCCACAGTGAATATGCAAATCAAAATGAGGAAAAGTGCTTTCATCCTGCTCTTTTTAAAGGTATTTAATGACACTGAAAAAAAATAAATATTGTGGCCAAAACATTAAAAAGAACAAAACACATATTTAAGCACATACAGAGCCAATGTTAATTGTTTTAATAAAAACTTAAAAAACATTACATTTTGACATGTAAGACATCATTCGAAACACGAACTTATCGCATACGAAAAACGAACGTTCAATCCATTGTTATGAATAATAATTTATCAGAATTAGAAAAAAACGTGTTATTTCCACGAAACGTGCGCCTTTACAAAAGAAAAGTTCCCCTGAAACTCGAATTATAATTCAAGATATATTTTATTATTAAATAAACATAAAGGCATGTTTTTTAGATGGTTTTGCGAAAGAGCAAATTATAGCAAGCTTAATTTTCAAGAAAACAGCTTGAATGGATTTGTCATATTATAACAAATAAATATTCCTTTAGCTCTGGGACACTCTGTCGCAAGTGTCAGCCGGCAGCCGTTCAGTCAATCAAACAGTCAACAAAGCAGCCAGCCAAACCACAAACCAAACGATCAGCAGAACCGCCAATCACGAAAACAACTGAAAAACAATTGAGTGTTAATCAATCAGCCACAAAATATTTATCCATACTGTCAATAAAACAGAAATTTATCCAGTTAAAAAGCAGTTCAAGCTGCAAACGCGTCAACAGATAAAGGCAAAATCTAGACAGCAAACTGAAAAGCCTGCCAAAAAGTAATCCTAATAATCAACCAACATAATCTACGAAAACAGCCAGTCAGACAACCGCGTATAGAACCTGCTAAAAGGCTAATCATATCTACAAAATATAACAGTCAACTTGGATACTAACTAGCGTATCAGTCTAAGAAATATTCTGACTGAACATAACATTATTTTAACTAATGTTGCAATGTGTTTAACATCATTATCAAGACATGAAAGGTTATATCGACGAGAGTCGATAGTTCTACTCGGAAAATTCTACGTTTGATAATAATTATAGAATTTATGTTCGAACAAAGGTCAAATGAATAGAAGTTATAGAAATTATACTTAACTTTGGCAAAATATCTAATTTTTTTATCAAGCATAATGTTTATTTAATATTGAATCACGTATATTTCAGTTTTCATTATTCATTTAATGCTTGTTTGTTCCATGAAGTAAAAATTGAACCTTCTTTATAAATCTACAAGTTATGAGTCAAATACGGTAACTCAATATTATTTCTGTATTTGGAATACATCTGGAGGACATCTTGAAAGCTAGAAACATCAAAGTTGTGCAAAACATTAAGAGGCATTTAACACTTGGTTGTAAATGAATATTTCATGTTTATGTTTGTTTACAAAATATGTGAATTATTCGATTTGCTGAACAATAAATAAAGCAATCAAACAGATATCTCACATAAAAGCCTGTTTTATTTTATCAGTGATACTACGGTAAAACGCTGCAGTCTGAAATTTTATGTAACTGATGTTTTTGTCTCCAAGAAAAGAAAAGATCCCATACTATTATAACTACATTTTCCTCCATTTAAAATTTGTCTCCCAACAATTAAGATTAATAAAGCGAGCATGATTGACAACTATGTACACTGTTTAGCTTGAATAACAAAGACAAGCATTACTTACACAACTTCCAATTCATCATTTAAAAAATGATGCATCATTTCAACGCCTTATTTTCTTTTCAAAATCCCCTTACTGAAGGTATAGATTATTACGTACCGTGTATGGTATGAAACTTTAAAAAAAGTGATTTTAACCTGTACAGTTTATATCAATCAACTTATGCAGTGTCTAAATGGTTTCCCTTTAAGGTACGTTATCGTTCATACTTACTCACACCTAGAACATTATAAAAGAAAACAAACATCACAGTGAGCTTACATAATCATTCTTTAAACGAATCACATAAAGTAAAAAGTTATAATCCTAAAAAAACACGATTTTAACCTTTAATCGATAGAAAGTTTCTTGGCTACACTTGTGTCTCAAACTTCAACAAATAGATCAGTGAAACCTATTTGAACTTGATTGTATAACGGAGGTCTTAATTGACCGATAATTGCGTTCAAAGGTAAACCTATGTAGCTACACCCCCCAAAATGCATAATTATCCTTGGGCATTATAATAATATCCTCTAAAGAGAATACATTACACACTATCACAGTCAACGAATATTGAATAACAAATCATGAATATCGAATATCCAATCAACTAATATCGCGGTCAAACGAAAGCTTATTGTCATTGCTCGAGAATCTAGCATCCAACCCCGCTATTTTCGTAATCCCGCTACTTTTTTCAGTAATCAAATCCAATATCGCTACAATTTGTTAGATTATCAAATACATGTAAGCCCGCTGCTAAAATGTCGGTAATCCACTCTAGATTGGATTTGGTTACTGAACTAATAAAAAATATCTTTAAAAACTCTATCAGATTACTGAAATAAATCCAACCAAAATCTAATCCGATTACCAAAAACCAATATTCAATACAAATCAATCCAATCTAATATTGAATTTTAGTAACCTGACCGGCACTGCTCTTTATTTTACAATGACCTCTAGAATTGCAAGAAAAACTTTAAAAGGCAATATTTCTATTTAATAAAGGGATACAATGACGACATACAAAGGTTAGAGATACAAATATAGAATTGATACATGAAGATACTGATCTCGTCAAAGTTAAACGTTTAAAGGGACCAAGTTTACAACCCTGTTACTTAGCTCGTGTACCTTTTCTCGTAGCTGACATCGCTTTCAGGACATTGACAATTAGGGCTGACAAATGATCAAACAATCAAAAGGCTTGTAGCTTGTAATGGATCGGGAATATTTGCAAATGAAAGTGATGACCGAACCTATTACAAACATTCACTTTTTGCGCTATGAAAATTATTTCTCGTAGCTCAACAAATTTGGGGTCATTAGAAATTTGTTTCGACGAGACGAATCAGATTAAAAAATTGTTAAGTGACTTTGAGTAATTGTTTAAGTAAAAGACCATTTTCTGAGTGAAGTGCTCACCATATATAGTAATGAAGTAATTAAATACTCTTTGACCCTGGCAATATATGTGCTATGTTTAGCAAAATGTAATCAAATCTAAATGTTTTAGACTTTCAAGAGTGTGTTTTACACATATATGGCTGTTGCACATCTATAGCCTAAACATCAAATAATTGCCCATCGTAAAAATTCTCTGAGATGATTTCTCATCTTATCAACATTAAAAATATATTTACTGAAAAAATGAAATGAATAACTTGAAAAATAACAAAGTTATAAAAAATTGTTTTGAGAAAATAACATTTTAAGCTTGAATAATAATTAGCATACAGGTAACATTAAGCGATCAAAACGTGAAGTAGATATGTCAAAAGCATGATTTTTAACATCATTTTTGAAAGTTTCAACCATGCTTACAAGCTGTTTCCTCAGACTAAAAATGAGCGTCATATGTGATGTTTCGACCGGCGAGGACATTGTAATATATAGCACATTTGACTTCTGCTAGAAATAGCTGTGCTCTGTTTAACAGCATTTAATAAAAACAAATGTTGATGTTCCTAAGAGTGTGTTATTTTCTATTTTGCCAAGAATGTGATGGTAAAATGACTAATTAAGTGGTTATTATCTTAGTTGAGTGCTCACAAAATGTTAAATATGTATTGACTTTTTATCTTGTCTTCTTTAGTTGACGCCACAAAGTCTTTTTTCACCGATGGATACCTGTATTATGAACATGTTTAGGTTTTCAATTTGTATCTATTTAAAAAAAATAAAAAATAGCTTGTTAAGTAAGAAAACAGCATGCCTTTCAGTGTTTTTGAAATCCTTCGGTTCTGTCGGTTTTGCCGACAGTTTCTGCGTCGGGCCGACAACTTCTGGCCAACTGTCGGCCCGAATGTCCGACAAGATTTTTCAGATTTCAAAAACACTGGTTGGAATCCCCGAGTACCGATGCCTAGTCGGAATCCCCGAGTACCGATGGCTAGTCGGAATCCCCGCGTACCGATGGCTAGTCGGAATCCCCGAGTACCGATGGCTAGTCGGAATCCCCGAGTACCGATGGCTAGTCGGAATCCCTGAGTACCGATGGCTAGTCGGAATCCCCGAGTACCGATGGCTAGTCGGTCGCAATCCCCGAGTACCGATGGCTATTCGGAATCCCCGAGTACCGATGGCTAGTCGGAATTCTCTCCTGCCAGTGCCATCTGAGTACATGACATCACATCACAGAGAAAGGTTTTATACCTCTAAGTGTACGACAAACAAACTGTTTAAAATTAACAACTTTTTAAATGTTATATTCTTGTTTGAATGGTCACGATGACATTGCGTAACTTATTTTAGCAGGAAGTCTGAGAGATTCTTTGAAGCGTTTTAAATTATAATTAAAAGCCATACAAATACTTATTGTAATTGATATCGAACTACATTTCAAAGATATTTATAACATCAAGATGAATATAAATATTTTTGCAAATTTTTTGCCATTAACTGCAAACATGTTTTGTAACAATTTATATGAAAGGTAAGAAGCTCACAAGAAACAATCTGTCGAGAAGTTTGTTTTGACATAGCAATGACGTCATGCTGCTTTTAATGAATTATGGGAAACTGTCTCACTACACCTTGTAACAATCTATAGAAATATGATATGGACTGAGTAATTATGTTTCTCTTCTAGCAAAAAACACACGTCATTCATCAGCGTATTTTTTCAAATATTTATGATCAAAAAAACAATATCATATTTCTAACTCATCAGAACTTATAATGAAATTAACAAGAAATCAAGAAATCAGATATCTACCCTTCAACAGCTATGACACTGAAATGGTATTCAGTTTCTTAATTCAGTGGAAGTTACACTTTATTGTTGTGTCAATTTTTACATTTTTACATGAAATTGATACAGCTTAAGTTAACTCATATAACGTGTTCACGTTCGCGATTTCGATGTAGTACGCACGTAGTATATGTTGGACATATAGAAAATGTAAGAGGTCAGATCAAATTTGAGAACAATTCAGGGTTTTCGTGAGTTTTGCATGCAAACTCCTACTTATCAGATGTACGCCACAATCTATCAGATATCAATATTTCTGAAAATAATTCTTACAAATATGACACTTAAATTGTATTTCCCTTCTGATATTCATAACAATAATATCATTTTCAACTAATCTGACTGGTCATATTGTGTCTTTATTTATAATGTAAATAAATTTTGTAATCATCCATCTATTTTTTAAAAGACATCGAGTTTTAAGGGATACCGATTTCTTCAGTCTCTTGAATTAATATATTATTCGCCCAGCCAGGAGGCTGAAGAAAGCGAAGTCCCCTTAAAACTCGGAGTCTCTAGAAATTAGTTGGGCTAATAAAAATTGATTAGTTCGCACTTAGGATAAGATGCACTCTCAGCCAAAATGGATTCAATTAATTAATAGGTGGGCTAATAAAAATTGATTACTACGCACTTAGGATAAAATGCGCTCTCAGCCAAAATCGATTCAATTAATTAACTTTAAAAAGTAATAAATGATGACTACAAATGATGCTTTTTTGTTATGTCTGATTCTTGTTCTTGTTTCTTTTAAGCCTTTTTTGTTTTTCTTCCTTGTTATTTCTTCTTGCTTTGCTCTTTTCCTTTGCTAGTTGAAAAATGTCAGTACTTAGGAAAGGCTTTGATTGCTAATTCTGTCGAAGCAGTTTTCAGCAGCTTTTGTGTAGGCCTTATTCATGTCAGCCCAAATTTCATTTGGCATGGTTTCATTTTCAGTCTAGCACTTCAAGAGTGTGCTAAAGCGGTTGTGGGTATCAACTTCATATGCCTATTTTAAGACAGTATCTTTCAGTTTGTCCAGATCTGATTGGCCCTTTTGTTTTTCTCCAACTTTATGGCCTTAAGTCATATTCTAAATGTTACAAATATTTGATCTGTGTCACTGTCAGCACCTGGTTTTGTAAATGAGCTGATAATTGATGACTTTCAATCTGTGTTTATCGTTAATTTCGTGACAACGTCCATCAAGAGGAGATATCCAGGTTTATTTTTCTTTCTTAGGCTGTAAAAATAATGTGTTTATTGCCATATTATTGGCTTGACAAAAGGTAGCAAGCATATCACCCCTATATTTCTTTGTCCTTCTCCATGAAGTCCTATGTCACATTTATTGTCGGCTCCCTCATTAAGGTCATGATCAATGATAGGAAAAGTACTGACTTTGTCAGTACTCGAGTAGAGTAGAGTATTCACAAATTTTAGTACTCGAGTAGAGTAGATTAGTCAAATTTTGTTCAGTACTCGAGTGAAGTATAGTATTGGGTTCAACTACTCGAGTAGAGTATGGGGTACTCAGATTTTTCCACTACTTGAATACTCGAGTAGAATACAAAGAGTAGAGTACTGAGTATTCTAATTAACTAAATTTAAACAAAGGTAATAATCCCTAATTCAGTACTTAATGTATTATCAGTGATAGGAAGAATAC
>JAUUEB010503042.1:0-18313 GCA_032362205.1 Clione limacina | reverse complement strand
TTGACGTGGTAGAACTTTCTATTCTACAACTTATTAAAAAAAATTAATTATTTTTTTGAGGAATTCGATCCCACGATATTCAGCATGATAGACAAACGCTTTTATCCATTACACCACAGAACCGATGAAAAGTGTCGTCGAAAAATAAGTTTATATTATATACCAGTTTGTTACACACAGATAAGCATATATATTAGCAGTATAAAGTCCTATTCGGCTATAACGATCCTATTTTCGGTATAACAACACCGCGAATTTCCCTAGTCGGCATCTTGCTGCTGCTTTGAGGTTACGGGTCCTATGTCACCTAACCACGTATCCAGTCATGCGGACAGAAAATGTGTTGAAATTCACCTCACGTGAGGTTACAACTGGTTGTAAAGGACTTGATTGTCTTGTTATTGTACCATTGTTATTATACCAGGTTTGTATTTTATATTCTGGGACCGGTCGCTCAAAAACGCAACGTAATAATACAGTAATATTTTCGGTCTTCTTAGAGAAGTAAGGCTAGCGGTCGTCTTGGAAAATTATAGAAAAGTAAAAATGAGACATGTGACGGTCAGTAAAGCCATACCACCCCCACGCGCCTTTGAATTATACATCGCAAGTCGTAAATTACAGACCATCATCACAGTCCTCCCTCGCTGTCTGGTTCACAATGTAAATTCTTGAGATGCTCTTATGCCTCTTTATATAAATACCCTTTTGGTGTTGGGGATCATATTTAAAAGTCCAAAGAAAGAACACAAACTTTCTACAAAAATCCAAAAAAGAATTGGCGCGAAAAAAAAGAACACGGAAAAATGGCAAAAAACAAATGCGAAAATAGAAGTTGTTACAAATTGTTGATAAAAAAGTTAAGAAAAACTAATAGTTTCGAAAAAAAATTAGTGTACCTTCTCTAACCCTAACCACATAACCCTACAATATAGTCTTGTAGCAGTGTGCAATATCAGACAGTTTAAAACAACAAGCATTTTAGTTACTATTTCGCATTCGGTTACTCGTGATCGGTTTATCATTAAATGTTGGCTAAGACAAACGAACACTTACATACACGGCGGGAATTTAAATTATCACTATTGCGTGCCTTTTAAAATACGGTTGTTGGACATTGACGACGCTTTAAACTGGTCATCGAGGTACGTTCAACTGTAGTCGATTAACATCAATAATAAGTATATCTACTAAGTATAATGAAATCACTATGATAAGATCAGGTCTTGATTTGCTTTTAACACTGTTGATTTCGTCAGAGAGCTAATCATATGAATTCTAATTTCCTGCATGGATAAACATGATTGTTAAAAAACACAAAGATAAGACTTTTTTGTAAGACGTCGGGAATTTTCGTTCCAGATAATACTTATAAGGTATACTGCTTATAGCTGGGTCGATGTGTGTCATGATAGTTCAGTTAGTGAAGACTTTCTGAAAATGTGCACACTTACTTACGAGGTTCTGACACACACAAAAAGTCACAGCGGCAAAAATTTGGACCACTATATTGCAAGAGATGAAGTATTAAAAACAAAACAAAATCACAAAAGTAGATTAATCCTAGATTCTGCTTTCACATTGATATATTCCGTGTTGGTCGAGAATATAAAAAGATCAAAGTTTCTTGAATAAATACAGAAGAAGTGAAATATTTGATAACAGAAAGATAGAAAACAAGTGTTGTATTTCCAAATATCTTTTATTACTCACGCATGAGTTAATAGGTTGTAATTATTATTGTTTTGAAATCAAATACAATCTGTGGATACAATTATGAGAATGACATTGGTGATATTTTGTGTATTCAATTTTGTCCGCCACTTTGTTCAGTAAACTCTTTAACAACAAATATAGACTGATTCTCTAGATTCAGCAAACTTTCCCAAAATGAATGAATACAATCCACAGTGTATTTATTTTCTTATAACGAGACTACAGTTACTTATGACAGATAGGGCATGGCAACAGCTTGATATTTGGCAGATATTTTATTAGGCATCTATAAATAAGTATTTGTATTATGTTTTCCTTATGACAAATGTGTATGTAATTACAAAATGTTTGCTGTGTACTATGCATTGTATTTATTCATATTTACAACAACTGTAACAGTAGTTGCATTAAGTATGAATATTGATTTTGCGATGTATCTTTGTTTTTTCTACTTATCCTGCTATGTATTTTTTTGTACCCTAAACTAATTGTATGCACTTTTGTTTAGTATGCTTTATGCCTATGTGGTATGTCTGTAAATGGGTATTATGTTTATAAAAATGATGTATTGACGGGATGTTTGCTTTTTGTTATTCATTATATCCATCTTTTTTTAGTAGCTGTATTTATATCGATTTTGCGATGTATTTTTGTTTATATTTTTTAATTGATTTTGCTATATATCTTTTTTGTATCCTTAATTGATTCAGTAATGAATTTTTTTTAATTCTTTATAACCCTAGTGGGTATTTGAATTAATAAAACTAGACACTTGAAACTTATCTACTGCCTTTTTTTAAACCTCATCGAAAATTAATTCTCCTGACAGATATCAGGGCAGCAAAGTACAAAGATAATATGTAAAAAGCATAGCTCAAATTTCTTTTCTTCATACCTCGACACATACCATTGGCAGTTTTGGGACAATATGCTAAGACGACTAAACCAAGTGAACTATATGCATTTACATCTTAGGACATACATCTCACATGGTACATAGCCCTGCCTAGGCATTAGATAAGAGGCCACCTGCTGTAAGTGGCCACCTTTGAGCGTGACCATTACATCTTATTCGTTATAAGATTCTTTAAATGTCAACTTGCTGTAAGAGGCCATTTGCCGTAAGCGGCCAGTTTGGCTGTTGATAACCATTGGCCTCATAGAGCAATTTCACCTGTACAGTACATCGTTTTCGTCAATGTACCACAACTGCAACGCTGTGATAGAGACAATTGGTGAGCATACTTCTACTAGAAAAGTAAGTCTTTTAGCATTTTGGTTTTGGTTTTAATAGAGAGTGATTACTAGTAGTTCTTTTATAGAAAAGTTAAAATGTGAATCAATTAATATGTCATCGATAGAAGTTATAAAGCAGGAAAACACATTTATATGCGACAAAAACTTAACAATGGCAACATAATGAAACTTCTTAAGCATCAGCATACGCACTTAAAATTGTTGTCCCTGGCTCAACAATTGTAAAAATCAGGTATGTTGAAAACATAAACTACATATGGAGAACATCATGATTGAACATGTCATCTAAGACTTTGCACGTTTAAAGATTGAATTATTTTCCTCATTTACAAGCTATCAAAATATCAAAAGTCTTCACGTATTTCAATATCAGCTCCATAAGCTTCACAGACAACTTGTCCAATAAGGGCATTCGTCAGGACTTTTCCTAACTATTCAGGACAACTGTTAGACAAATGATAATATTCTGACCACACTTTGACGAGTTCATGAAAGATGATCAAGTTTTTACATTGACATGATTATCAGATATAAATATCTTAAGATTTGTCCTGAATATAATATTGTGATACAAACAAGCAAAAACACCAAGATAAAAAACAATATCATGGTTTGACATAAATTGATAATAAAATACCAACAAATACTGTCTCAAAACAGAAGTGAACTCTGCAGATTCAATCATTTGTAAAACATTTTCTGTTTTACATTGATTAACTTAATCCACTGATGTTCACATATCCAAATTAACATATAATCAACACGGATACAGAGTTCAATACTTTCATGTAGGATATAATAGATTATTTTACACATTTCTGAACACTTTGAATGTTCATACAAATGGCTCAGTTTTCAAAACCAATGTCAATATTTGTTATGGGCCCTGGATATTATTTATGCGCCGAGACATCACGACAAATATATAGCCTTCAATATCAAGAATGTCCCCTTTCTCAACTATTAACAATGAGGATGTGAGATAATAGTCCATTTTGTTGCAGTATCTGATCTTTCTTCAGAAAAGAAACGATTTCAATATGGCCATATACTCCTGCGCCTGCAAGCTTATCCATTTCTTGTTACGTCACATCACTCAGTGAAAAAGGTAAATTCGATAATAGTCAAATCTAGTCTCCAATCAATTAGTGATTATAATGAATTGCCGACATCATTAAGAATTCCACTAAACCATACACTTTATTTCGGTCATAAAAGCTCGTCTCTTTCCCATGTTATGTCTTTTTAAATGTTCAAAGCATTTCATGGCAGTAAGTCGATACTCTCCCTGTCTAATTCAAATGATAAACCAGTTGGCACTTACAAATCATTTTAAAATGCGCGGTAAGCACATTCACCCTATGGTTACATAATCCCATAGATCCTAAAGACCATAGTCCCAGAGATTTCGGTAAATTGGCTATTATTGATTTTTATATGACACAATCTTGATAATTTACTTCAAACACCTTTGGTAGAGCTGCCATGTTCAAATGGTGAAGTAAATAAATAATATACCCTCCAAACATTTTTTTTCAGACAGTATCGCCCTGTGGATAGCAGACTTGTTCACCCGACGATCGTCGGTCACTCGAAGACACTCTTGATATAAAACCATTGTTAACTGGCGCCTTAAAGGAGCGCTGTAGACTGGTTGTTCTCATCACTGTCATTGAAACAGACTGGTAGTCACGGTCCCTTGTTGATGAAAAGGTTCCTTTCAGTGGGCCAACCACAAGTGATTGAAATATGTGGAGAGTAAAGTAGAAAATAAAATATGATATTAAATGCAAAGGAACACTTATGCATTTTCATTAATGTCACATAATTTGGTGTGCGAAAGAACGTCGAAAATCGTAAATCTAAGAAAATATCCACCGATTCTAATACATACTTCTATCTAGTGGTAGGCTTAATAACAAATAAGTTATAAGTTAAGTCGATCAGTTTGAAACCTTACCACACCAACATTTTTAATGCCAGGTACACATTATCTTCACCGTGGGTTATATAAGAAAATGCGTAAAAGTAAATTTTATCAAAAAACCATCCATCCTGTGCTCCGTGCTGGTTTTGAATTTCTGAAAGCTTTCTTAGAAATACATTTTAAGACCGCTAGACTAATTCTATGACTGTATACTATAAGGAACATAATACAAAATATATGAATTTGGTAGTACCTAATAGGATTAGAATCTGCGTTTCCGGCAAATAATACGTTTTCTATCCTTGTGAGTGGTTAATATGCTACGTATTTATTTTTTCAAAATAGGCCTCCAGTGACCAAATGAAGTCCAATATATGACTTAAGGGACTCATATGTTGTTATGATTACAAAAGCGGACTGTATAAGAGAATCGGTATATTGATCTAACACTACAGTGTAAATATATACACGTATGTATATCCATTTTTTCAGTTCAACGTGAACCCTTGCCCTGTAAAAATCTATAATGTCTTTAATTCTTATCACATATAGAAATATTTCATCAATGTGAATTCTGACAGTTGTTTGACGAGCGGGGAGAGGACTTATTGTAATCATGTAGATGTGAGATAAAGTACGAGGACGACTGCAAACCTTGTCTACGGCCCAGGCTGTTCATGGCTCTGTTGGTGCGAAACCGTCTCCACTTCTTACGAATAACACTCTGAACCTGAATCGAGAAAATACAATGAACAATTCTTTATCATTAGTGCTGACAAACATAATAATATAATTCTAAGCACGCTATGAATTATAAAATTCGTAGTAGGTCATAAAATAAACTTTTTATAATATACAAAAGTCAAATTGGATCTTTTAACTATTGTTTTAGGACATTTAATTGTTGTTTACTTTTGTCAGGCCACGCCGTTCATTGCAATTTTCCCGTTTCGAGAAGTTGCAAAGTCTTTCCTAATGACTGACTTTAATCAAAACTGTATTGCAAGTTCGCCCATAAAGGTATCGAGAACACTCGCCAACGTCCAAAACCCTTTTCAATAATGTTATACTACAAAGCACATGTATTATCCTAATTGAACAAGATCACGTGTAGTCAGACAGCAATTTGTTTCATTAATAGTTATTGTCAACATTGACAATGATATGGCTTTGTCTGTGAACGGAATTTCGGTTTTCCCATCTTTCAAGCAGACAAAATCAGTTTTCATGAAAATCAATAAGCCGATTAAGATACTTTGTAAAAGAAAGGTGGTTAACGTTGTTTCCCTATTCAACAGTAACAATTGCATCCAGTAAACAACAAGATAATAATTGATCAGGACTCAGGACATTTAAAGCCAGCATTAAATCATACGTTTTTTCCCTAACACGTTTGGTTCATTTCAATATTCATGAAGAATAGCTTTGACTGTCTGTCATTCCTGCTAAGAAAATGTTACCTTATCATAACATTACATGCCCGTCCTTTATTCAACATACTACACAATACGGAATCATAATCATGTTATGCGTACGATCAAAAACTTCTAAGAGGGTGTTTTATTTTGTTTTGATTGTTGCTTAAAGGCTCATGTTATCAACAGTACTAGCTATAATGATAGGTTATATCGAATGTATTTCAAATTGAGACGTTGGTGGTGAGTCATTCATTGGCCTTTATACACTCATGTAATAGTCCAGGGGCACGACCACATAACCTTACAGTTTCTGGGGGCAAGCATTTCTTTGCATTTTTCAATAGGCCTTAGGGTAAAGATGAAATTTACCCCAGGTGGGGTCTCGCAAACATTGTGGCTTTTTTGTTTACAGCCCTTTAACTAGCGATTTTTGACACCGATTTTACAGAAAATAAAAAACGAGTGTAATATCCGTAATAAATAACTATTGGAGGTACTCAAATTGAAGGTATTGAGCAGCCCAATCGATTCATTGCATTTTCATCTAAAATAACTATCATAATGAAAACCTGCTATTTGTATGACCGGCTGCTCAACATGTAAAATACATGTTACTACTCATATTTATCATGTTTACATTTTTTTGACATATTTTTTTAATCGAAACAGTCAGTATCTTTTTAAATAAAGGGTTGTAAAACTCAGAATTAAACATGAGTTGAATCAACTAAAAAAGATATTGTAATAACGTAAAAGTGCAGTAGTTAACAGTCATCTTAGTTTAAAAGAAAAACAGAGACAAAAAATGTTAACTATACAAAATAACAAAAAAACTCACCTCGTTATTCATGAAGCAATAGAGGACGGACACAAAGACACCCTGCAAATAAAATAAACACGTCAAACATGATTAAAAGGCGAACTTTTAATGATCGGACATCTTTGAGTCTTTTTCTATGTTCTATAAAGTCTTTTTGCCATAACCTATTATGTAACTCACAACTAGAGTAAACTCAAAATGTTAACGGCTCTGAAAGTTTTAATTATAAAAATAATTAAACGTTATAACAGAAATATCGAAAAGGCATAATTTTTAATTAAAGGGTCATGTCTTCAAAGTTGTGTACAGTATCTAAATAATATATACACAAAAACCTCCAACATTCATTTCAAGAATGTGCTTCATGAGAAGATAGACTAGTTAAAATGACAAAGTGCCACACTGACAAATTTTTACAGTTTTTTCACCCCGTATGTTAATTTGTGTTATTCTGAGTTTAAAACAGTGGGGTCTGTTTTTTGTGTACCTTACTTTTTAGCCTGACGCCACACTAAATCAACATGGTTTAATATTTATCAAAGAATCCACTCGTTGAGTAGTACTCACTGACAAATAATTTGTTGAAAACAGATTGCAAAGCAAGCAAAAATGGCAGTTTGATCACTTGATAATATCAAACCTCTCGAACACAAATTTAAGTAAAAAAGAACAATTAAAATGTAGGGCGAATTATTTTCAAAAATATAAAAAAGTGTTCGAAAGAATACATTAGCATACCACCGAACAGCAAATGTAAAGTAAACAAGATAACGTGTCCCATTATATGTCTAGATAAGACCTGTATGTCTCAATAACATGTAATTTCACAAGCCTCGGTACACATTATATGTCTAGATAAGACCTGTATGTCTCAATAACATGTAATTTCACAAGCCTCGGTACACAAAAACCACGTTTTATTAGCCCTGCGTATTACAACCATAACTAAATATTTGCATAATCAATATTTTCGTGGCTTAGTCAAGAGAGTATGTCGAAAAAATGAATATTATAGCATTTAATATTATGTGTGCGTTAAGCTATCTTTGATGAAAGATTATCAATAACATGGTGAATAATTCAGTATGTGAGAATTTACTGTCTGCCAATCTGGACAAGTTTTCAAAGCTGAATAATTTAGCGGTTACTGGATCATTTTTTTCAAAGTTATTGTGATAGCTTTAAAATTGAGATTTTCTCACTAGTACTTCAATGTCAATGACCATGGTTAAACGGTGATCTTACCTAACCTTTATACTATTCTCTTTAATATCTTATAAAAAGATCGAGCATTTCGAAATCAATTTTTTTTGAGCCACCAAATATATTAAAGGTAAGATTATTCAATAGCATTGTTCAGGGTTATGACTTTGTAGCGTTTGTGTTCCTATTTTCATGAATTTGGAATACAGGACCCTGGAGAAAAAAAACACCTCAAAGTTGGGACCGTGTTTCATGAATAACCCGATTTTGACAGTATAAGAAATTTTTTTATGTTCCGTTCTTTGAAGTAACTTTTTACCTCAAAAATGTCATTTTTACGTGTTCAAATTATCAAACAGAAAATTTCTTGAAAATACGCGTAAGTTTAAGTATTCACGTAATTCTAAGTAAACAATACAAACACGGGATTCAATCAAGACCATAAAAATCACTCTCATATTCACAAAAAATATTATTCCAATCACAATGACTTAAACAACATTATCTCTTTCTCTAACACAACCTGTTCGACAGGCTATCATACACGCCGGGACAGTGAAACTAATAGTGCACCTGAATTCACCAATTACCTGGAATTCATTAACTAGGTGAGTATCTAACTTGGTTATGCAAATAGACTGGTCGTTAGCTTCCTTAGGATATCGATCTACCTTGTTTCTTCGTGGTCTTTCAGCTCATTATGTTGATATAACATATACATATACGGGTATTTCTGACACAGTAACAGTAATTAATCCAATTAGGCATAAGAGGAGATGAGTTTGTACTGGAGCTCATTATGAACTGGTCGAAACTCGAAGTTGAATTTCTATTCCTGTAATTCTAAACAGGCAAATGCCAACATAATAGGTAAAAAAAACTTTTCTCGATGTTTGAACTCCGTTGATATCTTATCTAGACTTATTGATACTATAACATATACAGTTTTTGTAAACTAACAATTCTTTTACGATATAATCATCACACAGTTTTGGGAGCAAGCTTATCATGTAAAGATACCTTCCATTGATCATTTAACGAATTTAGAAAGTCATCATATTTTTTCAGAACAGTCGACCAGACATAATTCTTGGTTTATGAGGCTTGTTCCGCTGTTGTCCGTAAGGTTTTTGGATCTGCTCCCCAGTTGGAGTAAGCAAGCTTGCCTAGGAGGTTATTTCTTATGGACACCTTTACCTTCACATTTATTCATACTCAGCAAAACATAGTGTTCTGTCGAGTAACTCCGAGGTATATTGGGGAGTTGTCGGTCTGTTGTCTCTCTCCATTCCATGTGATCTTTAGTTGTCTCTGTGCCTGGTGGTTGTTGAGGTAGAGTGCACACCTTGATAAATTTAAGCAGGTTCATTCAAGAGTGCCTGGTTACTGGGATTTTTCATACTCGTAATCAGTATCCTTAAAAAGTCTTCTCATCATTTATTGATATTGCTCAATTTGATAAAGGACATGGGCCACGATGAAAGCTAATGAAGCAAATGATTCTAACAAGTAGAAATATTATCAAACACAATGACAACGCATCGGTTGTTTTGAAAAGTCAAAGTTATATGTACACATTAAGGTTGTTATATTAAAGGGTAAACATGTTACAAATGTAAGAAATAATGAATTTTCTGACCTGTAAAGTGGGTAATACAGCGTTGATTACTGTAAAAGCATTCTCTGTTCTTTGGTCTGACGGCTGTCCAAGGAACAACAGGTTAGCTACCCCGAGTAAAGGCAACAAAACAACAGTTGCTTTGATAGCTTTCCTGTGAGAAAAGAGTAAATATACATTTGTTGAGGTCCTTGAGAAATAAATGTATTTAGAAAATTAATTTTAGCACCGATCTACTATCAAAACAAATTTCACATCAACTAATATATCCGACACGGTTTTTTACTACCGGTCTTCAAATTGTAATACAAAGCTGCTTAATTGTTGTATCTTCCTTTTTTAATCCGTAAAATACATTTAACTGATCAATGATGGAAATATGTACAATGGTTTTGGATTTAATTCTCTATTGATGATAATTCATTTTGATCAAGATTACATCAATACCCAATACTTCATCATAAAAATACTTTCAACTTCTGAATTAGTATTGCGATAGTAAACTCTTTTAACAGGTACTTACTTTTGTCGACCGACATCCACTATCTGTCTTTTAAAATAATACTACTAGCATTGTATAGCTATTGTCAAAGTTGTAAGCGTATCTAGTTGCGTTATGGTTTAAGATATGCCTTATAAAAAATATCTTTAATACAGCCGAGTAACTTTGTAACTACGCGTTTGTTTGAATTTTTTTTAAAGTTTGGATAATCGGGGGAGAGGTTAAGGGATGCCTTTTATCCTAACCCATGATACCAAGTACCCTGTTTTGTTATGATTCTTGTGGGTCTTGGAAATTAATTTTCATAACATAAAAAACCTTGCCAGACGATCCCATAACTTGACTGGCACACCCATGGTCATATACAGTTCAAAGTGGTCGTACAAAAACGTTATATCACTCATAAGTCTGGATTCAACAAGACGTAATCCTATTTCTAGGGTTATTAAAGGGCAAGTTCATATGAGTCCTGGAAGGTGCACATCAATAAGTGTCCCCCCGACTAGTTTACTAAAAGAATGTAAGTAAAACTATAAGATGAGAGTCTATAAGTTAATGATATAAAACCGTAATCATCTTTCTACTGATTCAAAGACTTTACATTACTTAATTATATAATCTTTTACCATGCAATCTTCTCATATTTGAATGTCTGTCATATTGCGTATTTGCATTTTGCTGATCAAGATTAATAAGAATACAATCAAAAAGAATCTTTGTATATATGCTACTGTCAAGTTCAAAGCATAATTTTTAACCAGTTAACTTTTTACAACCATTATAACCCCCGATGTGTAAAGACAACCTTTAAGTTACAATAAATAACAAGTAGCTGTAAGTCGTACCTTATACGTCTTGACTCAACGGCGTTGTTAGTCCGTAGCTTGACAACCAATACTCTCACGATATTCACTAAAAAGGCACAATTGATCTGCAAAATAGTTGACCAGATAATAAAACGTCTAGGTTGTTCTAAGGTGTGCATACAAGTCTTTTGTCATGAATTTCTTCATAATTTTAGCATTGTTTTTGGAAGTGAGATTGTAAATTCAAAGAAGGTCAGAAGGAATCTTTACCGAGTACTGTAAAGTTGGAATATCTTTTGAGTGAAAGGTTGAGAGGTCATATTTGTCTCATGTAATAGATGTTTATCTCAACCAACATGTATCCAAAATAAAATATGTTAAATTATTTTTCTGTTCACAAAGTTATAAAATTAATGTTTACACAAACTACAACGTAATATTAGTAGTTTGAAATAAGATGACATTATCTTTGTTAATTTGTTCACTTCGTGGTAACAATAGTAATGTGAAGCGAATAGAATGTGTTTGTAATTATTATTAGTTTTAGAAAAAAAAGTAATACATATGTATGTACCTCACAACGGTTAAGCGTACGGGGACATTTTTATTTGTCCTTAGCAATCAAATCCTCCGAGTTCATCGCCCCAACTTTTTTTCACTGAAAAATAACCTTTTTCTTGTTCGATAACGCAGTTATATTTGCCAATAAATAGGGTTTGACTACGGGTGATTATTACGGCAGTTATCATTGTTAGGATTTCTTGTCTGTAGCTTATTTAACCACTGTGTTATATCTCTTAAGTTTAACCGTTTTTGATTAATACTGTTTCATGCGAAGAAGATATTATTTTTGCAGTATATAAGAGAAGTAATCTTAGGTAATCTTTTCAAATGTTTTGCTATCTGTGTAGTTGCGTTATTTCTCATAAACTAAGCGAGAAAAATGGCAATTATTAATTGTTTGGTGCAACACAAATATGCCTCTACCCACAAATAAGTATCATAATGTTGACAAGTTGTTTTTTTATATCTGAAAAAAATCTAACTTTTTAGCTTATCTTTATCCTTAAACAAAGGCATTACTCGTGGCATTTACGAGGTCTAGACAATGTGTAGGAATAGCCAAGCATATTAAGTAGAACCGATATAAATAATCCAGTATCATCTAACTAAGCCATTATTTAAGCCATTAGTTTTTTATAAGGTTAAGGGTATAAGTGACACAACATAGTCCTTATTATTGAAAGTATGTCGCAAGCATCCATCCACTGACAAGCGTTACTCAATCACTGAGATGTTGCTTTAAAAAAAAATTGAGAAGCATTAACTACTAGGCTTTGTAAGTATGACAACTTACAATTTCAATCAAAGTTATTTACAGCATCTAGGAACAACTTACAACTTCAGCAAAGTTTGTAATTCCAGCTAAATTGACGATTGTTTTAAAAAGGTTAGATTATATTAAGGCTGTTTTAAAACATTGAAAAATGCTTAAGTGGTGTGTCATTTTTTATTATTTTATAATTTTGATTAAACATTTAAGCACAAAATACTGTAGAATATAATTTACATTGCTACTACAGCGTCAATTTTCAACTTGTTATACGGTGACCATTCTTCTTCTTCTGACAGGGGAGATAACTTTCAAATGCCAGTTGTAGAAATTACAATGGCCTAATGTTTCCAAACTTCTGTATTTTATGTGGCAAGCGTGTAGCTTTTAAAAAAAAAACACAAAAAAGCTGAAGTTCATTCCTTAAACCAGGAAGTTGAGCCGAGGTTCATTGGATTTACATTTTAAAATACTTTTTTTATTACTTGATTCTAATCTGTATGGGGTTGATTTTATTGGCTGTTAAACATTGCCCTAGCAAAATTGAAACGGCATTTTCCGTAAGTTTTCCCGGCATGTATCTTAGCGTACTTTTGAAATTGGACTTTTTTGGGGGGAAATTAGTTGTTTTGTTTGAAAAAGTATGCTTTGCTGGACTTGCCTATGTTATTTTATTTTCCCCTCTTGAAACACAGAAAAAATGTAGTGTTGATAGTGGGTTTAGAAAGAAGGCTAATGACTCCGTTAATATTCGTTATTTTGACTTAAACATATTTGTTTGGAAAGGAAATTGAATTTTGCATAAATTGCATGTCTCTTTAACAGCTTTATGAAGTTGTCTATGATCTGAAGAGACGTTTTTTAAAATTTGTGACCAAAATTTATTCTTATGATCTTTACAAGGCAATTTGTTGACCACAAAAGCAAAATATCCACCGAAAACTGAAGAAATTATACGAGAACCCGTCTAAAATTTAAATTTTTTGAAACAGCACAAAATCCTGTCTTGAGATCATAGTTCGTATGTGTATCTGTCACGTATTACAATTTTATTGCTATATTTCGAGCCATAGTTCGGTTAGTTCCTCAGATCTGGCACCATATTGAAGAAACATTAAATGACTTTTTACACCCTAAACCATAGACCAACATCAAAACCCTTCATACTAGACTGTATTTTTTATTTAAAAAGAAAAATTAAGTTTCAGTCTTCATAATAACTAATTGCTTGGTATCAAGGTTACAATTCAGCAACATAGCATAGTTTGCATTTTGAGTTGGTCCTCCCCTCAATCAATTATTAAATTATGAAACAAAAAAAGAAATACATCGATTATGAAGCGTATATTAAGGAACCAAGCAATACATTACTTACCAAGCAATTAATTAATTTATAAGCAAATAAGCAAAAGATAAATTATCACAGCAGTTAGTCGAGTATTAAGCAATCCTCTTAATTAAGGCTACGATGTCCGGCAAAAGATTATGAACTTGCATGTTGCCAGTGCCCCAATGGATATATCATTCTGTGTTGCAAGAATGCAAAGCCAACCGGCAAAAGACCACTGACGAGACCGATGGTCAGAAAGCCATGAACCACATGACTGATAAGTGATTAAATATACTTATATTGGAGTGGTGAGGTTTCAAGGCTTTGAAATGTAAATATGTCTCCCTTGTCCTATTTTCTCAATTTTGTTGTATTATTTCAGGGATTTGCCCTTGATTTTTATTCACACTGACAGGGTATGTGGTAAGTGACTTATACCACGCACATAAAAGTTCACGAACGGCTCATTAAAAAGGCATAGCCTACTAAGAATTACTTAAAAATGCAAACATATTTTGTAAACTTTTTGTATCTCCCGTTCTTATTTTGTCGGGTACCAAATGAGGTGTGAATGACATATTTACGACTATGCAGGCATTTCTTTGTAATATAAAACCAAAAGACCATGACAAGTCTAGTGCTAATGTTATGACTATCTCTATAGCTTATCGTAAATAGGTAATTGATGCTGCCTCAATGTTAGTTACTACCAACAGGTATATGGGAAACAATTAACGGTTACTAGACGACGAGACGACCACGTAGTATTTACTGAAAACATTATTAGGTTTTCAGATAATTTAAACATGCGAATGTCAAACCCTTTTTTTAGTAATGACTTATTATACTATAGTCATAATAAACATATGCGTTTGTTTAGTTAACTCATATACACAATTGCTAAATGATAAGAACGGTCTTTGGTACTTTTTTCGATATCTTTTTTTTCATAATCTAAATGTGTTGGGGACAGGCTTTGTTAATAGTCTCTTATGATCTTTAAAACGTGTTTAGGATCGTAAAAGCAAAACACGCAACGTGTACAATAAAGCCAGAACTCCGCCATTGTCGACATACAGGCCTTGGCTACAGAACAATTTCTTTTTCTAGGTAGTCTCTGACTAAAAATCTATTGTCTGATATTTTTGGTCATGAGTGGATTCTTCTTTAATATATAATTCCTAATGTATTGGTATCTTTACGTCCACATTTCAGAATAACAATGTTAGCTAAACATACAATTTAAAACCTAGTATACAGCTCTACATATATCTTTAAAAAAAACTGGAGAGAGTGAAGTTTCGGGCTCATGAATGGAGTTTTGGATCATTGCACCAATATTAATTTGCACATTCTTACAAATGATAGGAAAACACTCATCTTTTATGTTCGATTTCAGGACATAAACATTTCATTTGTTCTATGTCTTCACATCTTCATCGTTGGGTGAAAAGATTGTGAGCTCTCGATATCTGAAAAAAATCAATTAAATTATGCTAAAAACTCTATGTGTCTTTCGTCGTCTCTTTGATGTACAACTGTCACCTCTAATATGCTTAAGCTGTGTACATCTTTGAATTGAAGAATTAGATCAAAGAAAGGGATATTGTTTACGACGATTTCCTCTGAACTAATATCATTCAGAATTTTTTTTCTTGTGCGATTATCAAGGTAATGTTTCTTATTTTTGATATAACTGATGGATGTTTGTTTTTATCTTGATACTGTGCTTAGTTGCTTGTGTTCAAATCATTATCTGCTTATTACTTTGTATTGATCGATTATTATTCTGCTATTGCTCGGACACTTTTTAGGATAACATTTACTGTTGCGATACAGTTTTCATCTTTGTTCTGTTACTTGACTGATGTTCTAATTGGTTTCTGGGTTGCCAACGCAGAATAAGATAACGCCTGTGCACCACTTGAGATGATATGTGAGTTTAACCAATTCCTCCTAATAAAACGTTGGCTAGCAAAGACTACTGCTGATACATTTTTTTTACAAAATTAAGTTCAATATCATACTCCGTACGTAAGTACTCAGAGCTGATTAGAACACCAACAGCCTTTGAGATATCAGTTTTCTATGTACACATCACAAGGTGCATAGTAGTCATGAAGAGTATATGGATAATATGAGAAAGTGTTACGTTCTTAGAGAAATTTTAAGAAGTATGAAATGAGTTTATCCTATGAGGAACCTGAACTAATAACAACAGAAATCACGGCGGTATCGAATTACATTTAACACTAACTGAACAAAGCAGATTCATCAATGCATATTTGGGAATTTAATATAAATATGCGTACAATTGGCATTTTGCAACTATGAACCAATAATCCCTAACTGACCATGCTCAATTTTTGATTATATTTTTTACTCACAAAACGTGGAACAAGACAATAGTTCTAAGTGGAAAAATGCAGGCGTGGTAAGTTGGTTAGTAAAGTCGTCAGACCGTCAAAACGAAGGACGGTTTGATGGATAAGTAAACAAATGTGAAGTGGAAAGCAACGATGATTTCTTGTATGCGTCTCTCTAATGGAATCGTTTACCTAGATAAAAAAACATAAATCATCTTCATGCACATGCATACGATAGCAAAATAGTGGAATAGCACTTCCCCACAGTCCTCAAGCGGTTAAGGAATTATTTGAGCTGTGATGACATCTCCATTCACTAGTGACTATACTTTGAACTAAGAAGAAACTCGAGAAGAATAAGTCAACCTTTAACTGTTAATCCTCACTTTAAACTTGCATTGTGTAATTGGTTACATATTTAAAAACTAATTAAGTTAAATTATGAAGAATGAGCTTAAGAACACATTGGTAGATAAGTGTGTAAGTACTTTTCAGGTACTCCGGTACACTTGAATCAAAAACAGTTTACTGGACATTTTAAATGTGAATAATCTATTGGATTTGGTAAGTGTGATAATACCTACCGCTTAACGATATTGTTATGAAGGTCTATGAGCATTTCCCTGAATAATGCTTTGAAAAAATTCATTATTATATTATGCAAACTGTTATGCATAATAACCGGCTTGCAGTGTGATTTTCTTTATTTGTTCATGGTTATTACATCACGCATCTTGCAGCAGTATTTGTATCGTATGTTAAACACCAACAATTCTCCAATAAAAGTTGCATCGAATATTTCTTACTTCTTTATTCGACCTTACACAGAAAAAATACAAAATATGCACATACATTACATTTTGATAAATGGTAAAAACAAACATTTATTATCCAGGCCGTGATTTTTTACGAGTAAGGCATACATTGATTATGATGTCAACAAATATCCAATATTTTCAATATTGTTTTTTAATTATGCGATCACCCGTAGTCAAACCCTATTTATTAACCTATGCGATCCCAGGCAAAGATGCAAGCAATTTTGGAAATATTTTATAGAAACTTTATGTTTTGTCTAGTTAAATTGCTTAAATATCAGAAAGCATTGCTAGTGTGTAGATGACTAGTTAGACCTTTTACAGTAGCTTTATACAATTAAACGAAAAGGTAAACAAAATATTATGGTTGTACACATATTAGCATAGCTCGCTGCGAGTTTTCGGCGAAGTGAATAAACATCTCAGTCTGTATTTGAACGTATTCTGTCTGGAGTGTTGTTAATCTCCTTTGAACATGACTTGATGAACCTAGACTCACGTTCTTGGTGTTTGTTCAGGATTATACGCAACCTTACCCGTTGCGTGGGATTAATGCGACACACGTTTACGGAAGTCAGGATGATGTTCATTCTTGTTGTTGCACGGTCAATACACGGACACCTAGGCGCTAATCTTCAAGAAATTACACATGATGTTGCTGAGTTCTCGCCCGGGGCGTGAGAACATGATTGTAGAGTCTCTCTCTTGTCATTAAATGTCAACATAAACAATCGTCGTCCTGTCTATTGGCGTCATTGTTACTGTAAATAACAATTCAGTTGATGCCCTGCAGCTAACAATTAGTACTATAAATATGTCTCACGTCAGCCAGACTGTTCATTTTAGACATTTGTTTATACAATTGGGCGTGCTTGAGAGATAGTGCTCACTTGATGGAAACTAAAGAGCATTGTTTGTTTTTATTGATATTGTTCGATGCCTTTAGTTTAAATGAGCAGACTGAAGATGTCACAGCTAATTGGAAGAAGTGCGAGAAAGACAAGAAACCGAAGAGAGTGGATTTATGAATAACGACTTGTATTCCTCCAGACAATTATAATCCAATTAGTGGCAGCTGGTGGCCATTCTGCCTCGGGGGAAAAGCCCCCCCCCCCGTCACCACCGACCGGCAGGCCGATGATCAACCCTATAGCCTTAGTAGGCTTAGCCTAGGGCCCCGGCGTTTTGCTTTAGGAAAA
>JAUUEB010503031.1:0-10274 GCA_032362205.1 Clione limacina | reverse complement strand
CATATTTTGATAAAGTTATATTTAAGTAATGCTGACATGGTACAATAAGAAAATGTTTTACTATTTTACACGGTTTCGGGTTTGTACTCTATCTGAGTACTCATGTTTCTAGTTTGAGGTATGCATCTCCTGCGCCGGAGAGAAAAAGTGTTCATTCTAACGGACGGGTAAATCTTTTGAGAGACCACGCAAATTCATGTTTTGTCTATTTTTTTGGGTATAACTTTTCTTTTAATTGATACATAAGCAAGATGTTCATTATAAAGGGTGGTAACACACTTGGTTTGTGAAGACAACGCCAATTTTGTGTTTTTTCCCTTCTTTGACCTTCATAACACCCTCAGTTTTAAATCAATAGACTCAAAACTTTGGCATGTTGCTATACCAGAACGTGCAGTTAAACGATTTTTTATTATACTTAGTTCATTATTAGATTGTTGATTACATTATTTCTTTTTTCACTGTTTATTTTTGTAGCACATCACAAAAATACTTCAATTTGATGGAACTCCTGTGACTTCAATCAGCACAATTATTCACTTTCGTGTTATGACTTTCCTTTAGAATATGGTGAACCATTAGTAAAAAAGTATGACAGGAATGTATTGTTACATAACGAGTGTACCTAACAACTGAGTGAAGTACCAGCAGTAATTCAACATTTTTAATTTAAAAAATACCGTTACAAAAGTTGTTGTTGATAAAAATAAGCAATAACGTTGCAAAAACGTAAACTTAACGTTTTTCAATAAACTGAAATATTTAGGGCAAAGTTGATCTGTTATGATGAAATTGGCCAGAGTTTTATAAAAGGTATTGTAAAAACTTTAAAAGTGCATTCTGTCTTTCCATTTTTCATACATCTGTGTAGCCTTAAATTATTTCAACCACTTTTTTTTAAACAAATGTAATCAATTTTTTCAAAAGGTATTGAAAGGTAGAAAGTAAGAGCGTAATGGTAACATGTAACAACAAAACCCTCGATACTTCTTAATAATTAAGATATATTTCGAACAAAATACGATTAAAAATTAGTATAACTTGATCTACACATCCCTTTTTTTGAAAGAATGCACTGACTTAATTTTAAACACTTAAAATGCACTTTTTAAAATGTAACCCCCCTTCCTTTCTGGTTTAGCTTCGGGTTGCTTTCTTACTCCGAAGCGACACCAGTTAGCGGTCTATCCCTGATAAATTTCGCTTTCTCTGCGACTTCAAATCAATGAAAATGTAAAATTCAAAATTGTTGATTGTAGATACAATACTGTAGTTATGAATTTTTCATGTTATGACTTTCTACATTTTTTCAATTTGTGTTTTAAGTAGTTTTTGTGTAATATTCGTATGTATGGTTATATTTGTATGTGTCTATATGATAAGTTTGTATATGTTTTACTGCAGTTCAGAAAGAATTTCATTATGTGTTATGTATATGATATGTATATCAAAATGATGGAATAGAACATATTTGTGTGTTATTAGATTGGCTTATTTTTATTTTTTTTAAATTCCCATTGCTTGTTCCTATCCATTTTGGACCCTGTCTGGTTAGTATAAATTGGTGAAAAAAGCCCAATAATTTTAATAGAAATTTTGTTTTTAGCAATGTTAGAAAAAGTGTAAGTATGTTGAGATTAATGGAGCATGAGCAACCTAATGATGAGTGATTTGCTATTACCAATTGTAGTTAAATCATGGTTAATAAGAGAAAACGAGTGTAGACTACCAGTATAAATAATGCATAGTGATTTCAACATTGTAATAATTGTTATCTTATACTATGACCATTGTATGAAATGATGCTTTTTGACATGAATTTACATGTGTTTTAATTATCATTATCTGATAGTAAACGGGAAACTATGATGATGTATACAACACAAATGACGACATGTGTTTGTCAAAACCTTGATAATACATGAACTATGATTATAACCCGTTTTGATTGAAAGCGGATTTAATTGTTAATTAAAATGTTGACAAATATGGTTTGTGTTTTTTTTGTTTTTTTTTAATTTGTTTTTATCAGCTCGAAGAAAGTCCACTTTGGCTAATTGACTGAAATATGTGTTAAACAACTTCTTAGTACTCTCATTGTTGTAAAAACGTTGACCGAAATTCCCTTACCAATTTTAACTAAGTAACTCACATATCATTGATCTAATCATTCTCCCAAGCGAGAGGCAGCATGTTTAAGTATGTTTAATAACAAATCCTCATTACATACATACTTTTATTTAAAAAAAAATCTCATTTGTAATTAAGGTGATCAATCTTATCTTGGGGCGAAGTAAAAATACGAAATCTTTGAACGAACTCTGTCCCTCAGCTAGCTTGGTCGCTGAAAATATCTGCGATTCAATATCTAAAACTCAAATGCAAAATAAATGTAATATACAATATGAAATAAGTTCAAACTCCACTCTCAATAAAAGTTATTAAAGATCTGCGTTTAAATCTTAAGAGAGAAAAACCCAAAATCTAAATTTATCCATGATAATAGTAGAAACATAAAACTATTTTCATAATACAAATAAATAATCTATCAATAAACGGTTTAAGCAGTAGATCAGACGTAATTTATTTGATTTTCAATTTGTGATTTATAACACGTGGGTTCTATCTTTGTTTAGCACATTGCATTATAACACGTTGGTTCTATCTTTGTTTAGCACATTGCATTATAACACGTGGGTTCTATCTTTGTTTAGCACATTGCATTATAACACGTGGGTTCTATCTTTGTTTAGCACAGTGCATTATAACAAGTGGTTTCTATCTTTGTTTAGCACATTGCATTATAACAAGTGGGTTCTATCTTTGTTTAGCACATTGCATTCTTTGTCAATGAAGGCTACTAGGTTTTTGTTAGAGTGGCCATGATATGGACAAAAATCAATCAATCAGCATGCCAGGTATATAAATGACCAACGATTGATGTGGTCCTATCAGTCAATCAATAACACGATCACTATACAGGGTCATTATCGATATTATTTTGCAAGCCCCAAGGAGCTTTTTAATACGAGTCAACAAATCCTACCAATGAATGATGAGGTATTTTTTAAAAGATAGCCCATAGTCAGTATATATCCTCCATAATTCCCACATACAAGCAAAACCGAAACAATTTTCAGAGCATTTTTATGTGAAATGCCGTTTAATGCTTCATATCATATGAATATTGATTGTTACAATCAAAATTTCTCGCTACATCGTAGCCATCTACACCGAGACTAATCATCTCCTCATAAATCATATGAATATATATCCAATTGGTAACGCGAGGGGTGAGGGGCTTTTTATTGCTTTCAGGTCGCATATACATATGTTATCGAGGGTGACTTTAGTTAGAAGGGATCGTTATCTAATTTAATAAAAAAAATGTTATGTCAATGCAGATGACATATTATGTCCCCCATTATGTCAATTATAACTGGACCGATTCAAATACCTGAACTGATTCTTTTTAAGTTTATATTATATTATACAATTTGACAAAATGTACATACGCTTCATTCTTTAAAGAATTGTTCTTATTTGGATAACTTTTTGAAAACAGGGATTTAGAAAAGGTGAAATTTATCAAAGGAAAAAAGCGTCCCGAGCACTCTATAACAAATACATGTCGCCTTAAGCGGCACGTCAAACCTACTTTAACATAGCGTGTATTAGTCATTAGCACGTCATAAAGGCTCCTGGTTTAATGATTATAAACTAATAAAGGTCACGTGTGATGGTTATTGAACAGCGTCCCTACCTTTAGGCAAGTGATCTCGTTGTCAACCTTTCCCTTATATTAACGAGGTAATGTGATATCAATTGACTGACGAGTGAAGGTATAGCTAGGTGAGTGACGAGTGAAGGTATAGCTAGGTGAGTCTTTTCAACGCTTCAAGTTCTTTTTCACTGGTTAGCTTTATTGGGGTCAATTTATGACATTTGGAAATACAGATCTTCGTAAACGGGATGGCAACTTGGGCGTTAACAACATACATAATAGTAACATACAATAAAAGGTCATTACAATTATATCACACATGTGATGTAACACAATCGATTAGATTTTCAATAAAATATGGCCTAAATTATGTGGAAATACAAATTGTGGTTATCCTTATTTTCTCAAAATGTTTTTGAATAGTGAAAAAATTGCTATGATGTTACGCCTGTCCACCCATCGGTATAAATGGGTACCTGACTTGTACGCTTTGTATGGTTTAATCGCTGTCGCTTAACCGACTGTCTCCTTATATACTCTGAATGCACATGTGTCTCCTTCGAAGTGAATGTCTTTGTCTCTGAAAGTATATGTAATTCTTCGTTGCCTGTCGGGGTAATATAATATAGTAAAGCGCTTTGAGCAAGTCGTTGACCTGGAGATGTATGTACTATATAAATGGTATCATTATTATCTCAAAATTGATTAACTTATAAGTTGTTTGTGCACTGCATCCATTTTATCTGCCGCTCTCTAGTAGAAAGAATACATGCATTTTTTATCAATTATAGATATAAGGAGGATGTAACATAATCACAGAGTATGCTAAAGATACCGTCGATAACATTGTCTTGTTTCTTCGTCAGATAATAGATATGGACAGCACTGGCTTGAAGTCTGTTCTTACCCATGATCATCACAACTTAAGTATCTTGCTTGCATCGATAAATCATTAATCCATATTTAATTTTATATTTTGAAAAGATAAATCAAACTCCTATTTTCCTCCAAGTGTCCTCCTTATAAAACCATTGAGAAGATTAGAGTAGAAAGGTCTGTTGGGTTGGACTACAGGCTGATTAGAACTCTCAGAGTCTAAATATTGGTTCCTTTTCTGTGGAGTCTGGTCGGAGTTGTGATTTCTAGATTCTAGATATTGACTGCCCTGTATTGGGTTAGAAGAAGGACGTCTTATTCCACCTGAGTCAATCCTGTGATTGTTTTCATGGTCGTGTCCTGCTACGTGAGTATCTATCACCCTAGACCCTCCAGGGACTTTTCTGCAGTTACCCGGTACGCACCTGAAAACGAAAAAAGAATTTGTTCAGTAAACTAATATTTGTTATGAAATAAAAATGTAGTAGAACAAAGAAATTGAGGGATGTTGAATGATCTCAAAATATAATAAATACTTCACATAAGTACATGTTTAGGTTTGATAATTTGAAAATGAAAATCTCATGAATCTCATTTTATAGTTAGTTTAATGGGTAAACTAAAAATGATGCTACGAAGGTTTAAGGAGAATCTGCGAAAAGTCTGATAACAAGATGTCAAATAAAGCCCTAACGACTGTATTATCACCTCATTGTCTACACGCGACTTCTAACGTACAACAATGGTACTTGTAGCAACATATATATATGATTATACACGAGACACTTGACTTATTTCCTTTGACTTCATATATTTGTTAGTACACTTTGAAAGATACGATCATAATTTGACAATCACATCTACCAACGCGGGGACAACTAGACAAGTGTTTCCAAAAAGGTGGACCGCGGAATACCACAAAATGTTCATTGAATTTCAAAGCACTCGTTTACTTTATTTGATGAAGTACACATGAGCATCTTGAAAATTAAAAGTAGGCGATATGGAAAACAAGTTTAAGAAGCCTTGAAATAGGCAACATGTCTGCCCTTTGCTGATCGGTTGAAACCTGACTATAAAAACCAAAGCATTCTGTGAGAACGTTGAAGGCGTAGACTGAACAAAGCGATAATAGCAAAGCTATAAAAAAACTCGGGCGACGATAACAAACCAAGGCTGGGTGTCAGCTTTTGTAACTGGACCGAATTTTACGCAACCTTATAGCTTATAATTAAGATAAAACTTACTCTTTGAGTTCGTCATCGAAGTATTCGCCCTCTGGACAGAGTCGTAAGAAATATCTGCCGTAAGTACACACTCCATATCCTCGACATGACCCATGACACACGTGCTTCATATCCCAGACAGAACACTGTCTAAACTCAGTCTCACATGGGACATCTAGCTCACATGTGTTTGTCACTTTACAGCCTGAAGAAAACAAAATGCAGTTACGTCATTGGGTTGTACCATAATGTTTTGTGCCCGTGTTAAGAATTATTAATGAATGGTAATTTTTATTAAATTATCAGAGGCTCGATGTTTGTTTGGTACACTAATTTTGTTGCGAACGACTGACTATTATAAGATGGTGATAATTATGGTTATAAAATATAATAATTGTGTTTGTTTGATTGACCGTGTAAGAGTGTATCATTGTGACGAGACACATTATTTGCTATGATTTTTGGGTAATCAAAAGTTTTGTTTACGCCCTGTTAAATTGTTTATTGTTCTTCGCCTATACTGCTAGATCAAAATATGGAAAAGGGAACAAAGGAGTAAGATCACACTAGGTCAGAAGGCATGAGTTAATAACACAGTAAATAAAATAACATAGCAGAACTAGTAACTAGCAGTTCTTTCCTATCAATAACGCCGTTCCCTATAGTTATAGATCCCCAATGCCCAATGCACTACTCTTCGTCGTTTTTGCAACTTATATAATTAAAGGTCGTGTGACATATACTTGGTTATTATGTTGTCTTAAATTTCACGCATTGGTGATCGGAATACAGAACTTACCCGAAGAAGGAAATTGCGTCTTGACCCTTTTAGCACAGAATATTCATAATGAACGTAGGCAGTGCCTTACTTACTTTCGTTTTTAAGTTTCGAACCATTTTACCCACACTATTTAACTTTACAAATGAACTTACAAAGTAGATTTCATTCAGCATGCAACTATTACTACTAGCTTATATCTAAATTCGTCGGCCCTTTCCCTGTTGAGCCGTAAGTCAAAAGTTGTTCTTTGTATTGGGTGGTTACAAACTTGTATACGAAGTACGAAGACTACACCAATTTGTGTTTTGTTTCCTATCTTTTGGAAGAACAGTCCTATTTTGAAAATGAACTCAGTTGGTTCTTTTTCTTGGAGGTACTCTACGTTCTAACGTAGCGACCCAAACAACGAATTGATGAAGGAAGCGTTGGCGACCCAAAATTCTAGTCATATATTTTCAGAACATACGATGTGCGAAGTTATCATGGACAATATCTGTTTTTTCTTATATCTTACCGTTTCTTAACGTTGGCATGTTCACATGCAATGGTTTTGCTACGCCAGGTAATGGTTTGACACGTGGTTGTGGTGGTGGTCCATGAGAGTGTTCAGCATAAGGGAAGTCATTGTGGTAGTCACAATAGAAAGTGATGAAGAAATTCTCCGTCTTAAAGCTTGGACAGTCATTGTTGAACTCGTAGTTGAATATAGACATGACAGCTGATGGTATAAATGATATTTAAAGTAGATTATTTTGAAATTGCAATCATTTGTCAAAAATATATTGTCCAAAAAAGACAAACAGAAAAGAAACTTTAAAGCTTTAGCACTTAATCTGAATTATATTCAGCAGCAAATAGTGCTTTTTTCTTCACAAAACAATTATTTTCATGAAACCCTTCTTAGAAATTGTATTGAATTGTATTATAATCAGGGGTGCCGGAAACCGCGTGGGCAACGGAGGTGACTTCCCACTGCCTTTTGTTTTTTCTCTCTTTAGAGTCATAAGCTGCCCCCTGTATTTTTCCCTTCCGAAGCCCCTGATTATAATGCAACTGCAACCATCATAAGTAAACAAAAATTGTGTCTGCTCACCGTCATCAAAAGATGTTCCGATTATAATGCAACTGCAACATCATAAGTAAACAAAAATTGTGTCTGCTCACCGTCATCAAAAGATGTTCCGTACATCAGAGGAGTTTGGTTGCTTATGGCAACTGCCCCGGAGCACTCTTTATTATCTCCAGTGAGAGGATCTTTGCATGCTGCATGACAAACACGCCCACATGAGTCATGTGCTCTGAGTAAAGCTTTCGTCACACCAACTGAAGCAGTATCATAACAAATTAAAACATTGTATAAAAAATGTATATATCAAATACATACGAAGCACTTGCTTTCAAAGTAGGCTAAATAAATCTTCTAACGTTAAGACATATTTCTCATGTAACTCTTCGGTCTCATCTGCGATAAGTGGTGTTTTGCGTATCGCAATTAACTCCCAAAGTATAAACTATTAAGGAAGTAGTTTATGAAGAAGCAATCCTTTACCTGTTGTTACGACTTTAAGTTAAGTGAGAATATACAAATGGTTGAAACAATGTTATGTTTCCTCGCCCACATATTCATATTAGCTATGCTATGATCAATACATGTTTTTATCAAGCAAGGATAATGAGAAATACATCCAATGACATTTTAACCTTACATTTTTAGCTTAAGCAAAGCCTAAATTTCCTTTACATCTCAAGAGAGCAACATGCTCACAATACCTTCTATCCAGTCTAAAAAATGTCATCTAAACTCAGAAAGTGTTTGATCATTTCAATTCTAATACAATGTCTCTTTCAAATGCCTCAGAACGCCTATTTCAATCTTTTCAAACGACATCTTGTACTTACAGCTACCTCTGGTTGGTTTCTTGACGTTGATAAAACCCATAGAAATTGACACAGGGAGACGGTTGTCAACTGTAGCTGCTTCTTTGTAATATCCACCATAATTCATTCCTTTTGACGAAATAAACACTTGGCCAATATTTTCATCACCGTTGCAACGCTTGTATGTTTTAGGACTACCTGTACGACTTGTTATGTACCTGAAATAGTATTACAACTTAGTTGACAACTCTGATTTCAGAGGCCACCGCCTGATTTGAAAATGATAAGTCAAGAACTGAAACAAAATAAAGGTACGATGGAGTTCTTTTGAACGCTTTGAAAGTTTCCCCTCCGTTTTGAAGTCCAAATGCTCAAGTCAAATGACAACTCTATCGTTAAATTGAAATCTTACTCCATTGTGTTTATCAGCGGCGGCTCGTGGCCATTTTGCCAGGGGGAACAAGCCCACCACCGACCGAGAGGCCCGGATCAACCCTATAGGCTAAGAAGTCTTAGCCTAGGGCCCCGGCGTTTCTTTTTACGAAAAGAGGGCCAACGCGGGGCCTTTTTCTTAATAAAAAGAGGCCTTCGCGAGGTCCGGTTTCACAATGAGCCTTGGGGCCCACCAAAAGTATTAATCGGGTCCTGGCGACCGGCTCTCGGGGGCGTAAGATTATATTTAAACAGACGAAATGTTGAAATATATAGGCCTAAAGACCAGACCTGTTGTTGCATCATTCCAACTGATTAGTCTACCGATTGACATGTCATGTCTACGGACTGACAGACTAGTCAGCTGTGTTCTTGTCTACACATGTAAAACAGCTGATTTGACCTCCAAACAGTGACAAATTAATTGACATAAAAACGCTTTTATATCTAACAAAAGATTAATGACAATTATTACTATTTTATACTTTTGAACAAAATAAAACAGAACAAAGCAGTGTGCTGAGTAAAATAATAACATTTTAAAAAACAACTATTCAAAAACGTACTGACACGGTACACACGTAGGTATAATATAGTAACAAACAGCTTAGTTTGTGACGTCAGTTTGTGTGCACGCAACCACTACCATTCAGAAAGGCGTGTCACCCACTGACATACTGACCGTGGAAAGGCCTTGACGAACGTAGTAACGCGTAGTAAGAATGTTGACAACCAATCAACGAATACACACTTTTCGTGACCCAGAAAAATGGGAACCGTTCTAGCTGACGTCATGAGACAAGAAAAGGAGTCACACAGTTTGAGACTTATCGTGTACAAGAACAGAAAAGAAAAAGAGAAGCTAGGAAATCTAGTACTGGTTCTTATAACCCACCCTTTCTACCTCTTTCATCATCCTCCTCTTCCTCTTCTAAGTCTCTCGTATCGTGCCAATTCAGCTCTCGATAGAGGGAGTGATAGAGAGAAAGAGAGAGAGAGAATTGTTGAGAAAGGCATAATAGAAGCAACACAACATAAATAGATGAATCGAGGGTTTAGAACACACAGTCATATTTTTGAATTCCATTAAGAAGATATTATGTATTTCCAAAAGATTGTTCATTTAACACTCACAGTAATTTAGAAACACACTTGGCTACACTTACATTATCAATATTGGTATTGAATAACTCAGTGGCGTAGCTAGTTTGTTTAGAAATAGTAATCAAGCACACATTTAAAAAAAAACCTTAATCAGAACATGTCAAATTGAAAAAAAAAACAGATTATGCCACTCTCCCCACCTCTCTCTCACTTTATATTTAGTGAGTGTCATTTCTTATAAATTAGTTGGATT
>JAUUEB010503020.1:0-10274 GCA_032362205.1 Clione limacina | reverse complement strand
GAAAAATAAAAGAAAGCAAATCAACTTCAAACAATACTATCATAGATGTCATCATGATATAAAATATCAATTGTTAGCTTGCATAATTTGGAATTTTTCTTTTATTCTTTTATGGCAGAACATGTAAACTCCCCACATCCCTCTAACTGAAGGGGCCCAAAGAAAATATGTGTCTGGCTTCGCGGCCATTGCTTTCATAATATCTTATGTTGTCCCCCCCCAATTTCAAAATCCTGGCTACGCGCCTGTAATTGACGTGCAAATGCGTGAATTGTTTTTTCTGTGTTTGTGTACTTTTTATTTAAACAGGTGGGGGGCAGTAGGGGGTCCGCGAGTTGTAAAAAAATTCAGAAATCGTCAAAGGGGTCCGCGGGAAAAAGTAATTGGGAACCGCTGTGCTATGCGACTCTGAGCACTGGTTTAGTTTTTGTATGAAATTCGAATTGGATACCAACAATTGAATACTCTTTAAAAAGTTTCTTTTTACAGGGTTACAATGATGTGAGCTTCCATGGATCAGACCAGATTCCCACACCAAACATTGACTACTTGGCCTACAATGGCATTATACTAAACAACTACTATGTGAGTCCCATATGTACACCTACACGTAGTGCTTTGCTGACAGGAAGACATCCTATACACACTGGTGAGTAAAAGTTACTGTTCAAACAGCTGCTCAATGAGAAATTATTAAATGTCTAGAAAACTACTCCATATGTAAGTGTCATATATATATCAGCGGTTAACCCATTCCCCCCCAGAATTACACCTTCACAAGCCAAAAACTTTGTAACAACCTGTATAAGAACAACATGTTCACAGCAAAGACGCACATTGACAAATGAATGCATAACTGGGACAGGGACATTCTTATCATTTGTTTAACCAAAAAGTGCAGGCTAGCAATTTAAAACAGTAAGGTGGCGCTTTTAAAAGTGGATATATATTTTTCAAAGATCAATAGAAAAATACAAAAAATTGTAATAACCCCCAAAGGTGTGGCAGTCAGCCAATCTTAATGACATTTCATGAGATTTTTCTTTGTTTTTTATGGTAATTAATAACTTATCAAAGACAAGTTGATCTGTCTATATACGTCCAATGGACCACTTCTGGCATTTAATGGACGTTTGAGTTGGTTGCGCAATACGTTTTGGTGCCTCCTAAAAAGGATTGGAGGCTTTTTCTGAAACTTTCTACACTTGGAGCAGAAGTGTCGTTCAGCTGATTCCACTCACCAATGGTTCGGGGGAGAAGGAATTTTTGTAGACCTCACAATTTGCAGCAGGAAGGCGGAAACAGTTATTGTGAAGGGTTTGTTGTCTTGTGACAAAGTTTGTGGTGTTGTGATTATCAAAAGTCTTGGCTTTAATTCTTCTCTTGTTTTCAATTGGAAGAAGATAATTATCAGGTGGTATAGCCATGATGTCATGTCATTTTATTTCTTTCCTTTTGTAAATGAACAAAATCAGATTGGACTAAGAGTTGTCTTTTCTTTACTGAATCTTGTAGAGTGTTCAGTATTCTATACTCTATGTGATAGCATGTAAACTTGTCTGATTAGAACAGTTACTGGTATATAATCTACCATGTGTTGATGGAGACGCTGTCACTGTATCCATACTTTTACATTTTTCGTCAAAACCTTGTGTATACCAAGCAAAATGAAATACACCGCTATTTTCATGTCTTCTGATTAGCAAGATTATGAATTTGATACAAACCAAATGTTTGGCCGTTCCGTGTGTGTATTTTTTCGTCCTATTTATTCAAGATATAAGAACTAAATTGACATTAGCAATGAATGTGTGAATTGGATAATGTAATAATGCACCTTTCACAGTATGGAAGTAACTCTTTCATAAACCAATAAGAGGTGATTTCTGTCTTTGTTTTGCAGAGTTTTGGGACAGCTTGTATTCAGTTGTTGTATTAATTCTTTGTAGGCTTTTGCCCTTGAGAATGATCTTGTGCTCCTACAGACCATAGTTAAACTCCAGTATGGCATTCATTGATATATCACTATTTATTTTGACTGATGCATGAGCACTATGTTTCTTTATAACCAGATATTATCTTATTTTCAAGTTTAAAAAATTACATAGTTCTTTTTACCTTTGGCGTATCCAAGTTGTTTTTATTTTGTCATATCTCTCTAAATCATGCAATCCGATATTATAAATGGAGAAGAGACTTAAAAGCTGTCTATGAAAATGAGACGTTAATGCCACAGTGTTTATTTAGATTAGTTAGGATGAAGCTCATATATTGACCCTATTATTGTTCATCTATAAATTTTACCTCAGGTATGCAGACCAGCGTTATATTTGGTGCAGAGCCTTATGGACTTCCACTAAATGAGACAGTAATGCCGCAGCATCTTAACAAACTTGGATATCGTTCACATATTGTTGGGAAGGTGAGATGGTTGTTAGATTTGTCTTTTCTTGCATTGTTGAAAATTGTTATGTTATGTTGAAGAATCTCGACATAGAGTGCTTCTAAGCGAAATACTTTTGATTGACCCACCTGTTGTTAAAAACATATTAAAATGCCCAAAATGAGGCCAATATCTGTCATCAGAAGTAGGTTCTCTTATAATTAGGCTGTTAGAGTGACAGTTAGTCGGAAGGTCATTTTAGATTTTGTCAATGTGGCGCCTTTGTTGGCTACTATATTTCCAAACCACTTAGAAATCTTTAAATGAAGAACTTGCACCCTTAACCTAACTTTATTGTTTGTCTCTCATAGGACTAAGTGCTATATTCTGCCTATCTTAGAGTTAGAGGATACTGGAATGCATGCACAGACTGATAATGAAATGTATTTCATATGTGTGGTAAGCATTGTCACCACATACTGTGACAGACACTTCCTCTTAATTATAACAAGAAATCTCCTCGACAAATGTTCTATTTAATATAAATTAAGTCTTTCAATGTTAATACAAATATTTTTATTCAATTTCTGCACTTGTCTTATTAGGAAAGCCACTGCAATTGATATTGATAAATAGACAGAGTCACAAGGAAAGCAGAGAGGGTGGTGGGAAAGTTAAGATTAAATATATTATTTTCTGAGATAGGGAAAGTGTACAACTGGACAGTATTCTTAGTGATACAACTCACGGAAGTGTCCCCATTGTTGATTTTTAGGATATATACCTAGATTTTAGTTTTGCTTAGTCTGCGATGCTGTAATTGTGGTTTATTTTTATGAGCTTTTTTTAATTACATAACCTCTTTAATGTCTCCATTTATGTGCAATTATGTATATATGCTATTTTCATGTTTTTGGTATCAATAAAGATTATTATTATAATAGTTATACATATATGCTAAACTCATGTTCCTTTTTTATGTCAGTGGCACTTAGGTATGTTCAAATGGGAGTACACACCACTGTACAGAGGGTTTGAGTCCCACATTGGCTACTACCAAGGTTGTGAAGACTATTACACTCACACATATGAGGCTAATTTGGTGAGTAAACCACTGTTAAAGAAGAAAATTGTGAGATACAATTAAAAATATGATAGTATGAGATTTTGAAAATTAGTAATTCTTTTGTTCACATGTTTTAAATATTAATATAACAACTGCCATGAAAATTCTTATCTAAAGTGTCTTGATAGGGCCTCCATTATGATGGTGAATAGCAGTTGGCTAAGTCCTGAGCACTTTCTGTTCTTGCACATACACATCACAGCTCTGATTATATATTCCTGTATGGTGACCTTATGTAATGCCCACTCCACAACCTTTTAGTGAACACAGTCAAAAGCTTTCTCTTAGTTAACTAAAGTAAAGTAAAGATCTTCTTGGCGAGGAACCTTTCCTGTACATATCAGATGATGAGTCTTGTATCCATGGTTCACCTTGCGAGCAAAATCTCAATCATCAATGTGGATAACAATA
This sequence comes from Clione limacina, assembly GCA_032362205.1. NCBI lineage: Eukaryota > Metazoa > Mollusca > Gastropoda > Pteropoda > Clionidae > Clione > Clione limacina. The sequence goes on along the minus strand of JAUUEB010503020.1, from coordinate 6,354 downwards.
TCATGATATGGATATTAGATAAGAATGTATGCCAAAGAGTTCAGACACTCAAAATTACACACAAAGTCTACATACACAAAATACAATAAAAATGTATTAAAGTGCAAAATCTTTTTCAGAAAATGTAGCTTTTCCTGCATGTTTATATTGTGCATTATGTTTGACAGCAATGTTACTGTTCTGTTCTTTATTCACTCAGGCCATGTGGGGCCTTGATTTTCGAGTTGGCAAGGAGTTGGCATGGAACTACACAGGACTTTATTCAACAGACATATTCAGAGATGAGGCTGTGAGGATCATAAAGACACATAACAAGTCTGAGGTAACTGCTTTGTGGATCTCTAATGTTTATCTTTGCTTTACAAATTTATTATAAACATTTCTTAAAGCTAAACATCTTTCATAGTCTGGACACATTGACTTAATTAGCTAGAAATTGACTTAGCACTATATACCTTATTTGTGTTTGTCTTCAAATGTTGCTGTTTATCCTCAGACAAGGTCGTTGGGTTTATGGCTTTTTGATGAAGATGTTAGATGTTGTTGTTATTTCAAAGATATAGAGATACAAGTTGACAGTGATTACCATACATGAGAAATGGGTTTCATTCTCAGTGCATTCATGATCCTCATAGGCAGGCAGGATCTAGAACCTAGTCCTATAAGAGACAGACAATAAAACATCCTGTGGGAATGGACATTTAAGACTCATTTTGTGGTAAGCTACTGGATTTGGGAATGATATGTCCTGGGTTCAAAGCCCTCCAAGTCAATTAACAAACGTTTCCTCACTCCACCAAATTGAAAATTGATACCTGACTTTAAACAGTGGAAGATATTGTTAGATATTAATGATTAGAGCTCCTAACAGCAACTGTTTCTTATGTTTCCCGAGAATGTACTTGAGTGTGATTGTTGGGTCTGTTAATATAATAGCAGATTGTAAAGCACATTGAGACAGCCAACGTTCTAATCAATGCATCATAAGTCTAAAATTGTGTCAAATACACAGCTAAATTGTTTGTAATTATTACCTTACATAATTACTACTATTTCATTTCAACATAATAAGTTGTCACCTCATGATGAATTATAATACCAAATTTGTATGTCAAAAAGTCCATGGTAAAGTTAAAATAGAGAAATCAATCACTTAAGATGAATATCTAGAAAGATTTAGAAAAGAAATGTTTATCTTTGTTCATGTATGTGGGAGTTTGTTTTAAGCACAATGATTTAATTACATTTTTCAGCCCCTGTTCTTGTACCTGCCATTTCAAGCAGTTCACAGTGCAGATGGCGACGGTCCTCATCTCCAGGCCCCAGCAGAATACATTAAGAGATTCTCCTATATAGAGAACCATGACCGAAGGATCTATGCAGGTTTGCAAAAATAGACTAGATTTTGTTAACATATATTTTAGAACTTTGTATACCACATGATGACAGAAAAATTAGCCAATCTTACCTTCAAATGAGAAGTTCATTTTGTAAAAAAGTGGAAAGGTTACACATTTTTGTGATGTTCTGCTACTAGGAGAGCGCAAAAAGTTTGTCGGCAGCCAAAAAAGTCTTTAAAGCCTAAATAATATTCTTGGGTTCATTCAATGCCCTAGAAATGCTTTTTTCAAAATATAGACAAAATTTCCTTTTCAGCAGTATATGACATGCCCAGTTTATATCTAGCTGGCAAGTAAAAAAATAAATCCAAATATAGACAAATGACTGTTTTTGGGCTCTTTTGTAGAGGTCTTGTATGAACTCTCTAAAATTATGCGGCTGTTTCAAACTTCTCTTCAACATATGCAATAAACCAACACATCTTGCTTAAATGCTATAAATTCCAGCAACTTAGAAGGGACTTAAACCTGTAAATCTGCAACAGATCAGATGGATCTATGTCATAATTCCTTTAAACTTGCAGATACATTTGACAAATAGTGAATAACTCGCCAGATATCTATAGGAAAAAGAAGAATGTTTGATGTGAGTGAAGCTGTATTCATCCAAGCTGCTTGTGTCTAGTTGGGATGGAAAGAAACTTCTTCTCCTAGTTTTTGGTTCAATTTATTTTTTATTTTATTCTACACTTCATCTTCTTTCCAAGATCTGATCACTGAATGTAATATTTCATAACCTTTAACCTATCCATGTTGTCTCACAAATACAGTTTTTGTCTTAATTAATTGCCAACAGCTATGGTGGCAGCCCTTGATGACGCTGTAGGAGCTGTGTACGACACACTGCGTGACACAGGCATGCTAGAAAACTCCATCATTGGATTTACCACAGACAATGGGGGACCAGCCAATGGATTTGACTATAATGCTGCTAGTAATTTTCCCTTAAGGCAAGTAAAATTCTGATCATGAACCATTCCCTGATGTATTTACCAAACGTCCTGAAATAGCACTGTAAGCTTGCTACACAAACTTAAAACTGTGTTTGTTTCTTTTGAAGCTATCAAAGCATTGTTAAGTTTTTTTAGTTTAAAAATATGATGGCCAGAAAGCTTACGTATTTACAAAAAGACTTTTGCTTATTTGAAGTATTTTAAATTTACACTAACTTTGTATTAATAGTAAATCTTAAAAGTAGAAACTCAGCGAGTTGTGTTAGGCTGCCATTGGGTGGTTCTTGGTCCAGTGATCAACCAACAGGTCTTGTGGATTGCTTGATGGAAGGAGAAACTTTCAGGTGACCCTGATAAGCATATCCTTGGGTCAAATAAACAGTTAAGTCTGGCAGTATGTGAGAATACCCCTTGAAATAGTATGAAGTATTTTTGTTGGTGTTTTCTGATAGTTCAATAGGTCTAAAGTCAATAACCGTCTGATGTCACTCTGGCATCATTGAGGAATTTTCACAATACTGAAAACAAGAACTGACCAATGTTCAAAACCTAAAAGTGCTCAGAATAGAACGGAAATGGTTGCAAATGAAAGGTATGACTAAGACGTTTGGAAATATGAATTCGTTTTTTCAGAAAACAACCCAAAAAATACTTTATACTATTTCTAGGGGTTAGGTGGATATTTGGCATTTCACTATCAGACAAAATATTTTATAAAGATAAGGCAATTTAAAATGATTTGGTAGCTAGTATTTCAATTGAAATAGGTTCTCAGGCAGGAATATATTTCTCAGAGCACTAAGGTCGGTAGAAGCAAAAGGAGAGGAAGGCAAATATAATTCAAAATTCATAATACAAACAATATCAATCTTCATTCAAACTGCAAATGTATTTCCAGACCATGCAATTCATTGGCCATTATAACCATTTGCAATCACTTAAGTGCGTCAGTGTCTGGTGAAGATTAAATATATACAGACCCATTTACAATTGATGATTGTTATGTTAAACTGTCTGCTTAAGTACAAAACTCAAAATAGAAAATTACAATGTTTTAAATCGTCCAGAGCTGGTATAGCTTATTCATGGTATGGGTCTGACAAAGGTCTCTGTTGAATATGATGAATGACGAGGCCCCATTGCTCAATTGTAGAGATGAGGATTGTACACGTACATATCTTCAAGAATCATTCCTGAGTCAGATTTAAAACCGTGGAATTCCCATTGGAATTCACTTTTGTAAACTACTTATGCAGAATCTACATCACCATCTGAGCTTGCATTGGTAACTCATTATGTCTTCCTCATCAAAATCATCCCGCTGTAAGGCGGTATTCTTTACGGAGCTTGTATGCCTAGAGTGGATTTTTATTTTACGCCAGACCACACAAGATCTTATTTTGTCCTCTATTTTCAAAAAAACTTAAATGTGTTCACAAAAATGAAAACCCATGGATTCATGTTTCCTAATTTTGTTTTGTGACTGTTTTGTAGCTCTTTGAGTTGTTCTTTTCATATTGGTTTTCATATCTAGTCAAATTAGACAAGTATATTAGAAAATTGGTAGAATATTGACGATTCAAATTGAAATTTAACATAATGACGACTAATGACCAAGTCTATTTTTTATATCATTTATATAAAAGAGAAACGTGTTCAGGCACGGAGGTATTGACTTCCATTGGGAAACAAGGTTATTTTGCTTTAAATTCTTTATATAATACCAATCACGCAAAATAGTTATAAGGGGAAAATGGAGTGCTTACTAAAACTAGACTTTTAACAATTGAGCTATCCGTTGGATGATATCGAAGTGCTCTCGGAAATATGAAATATAGATATCCATTGATCTTCTTTGAAGTTAATTACAAAAAAATAGAAATGTAAATGTTTGCTTGAGTTAAAAAAAAGTCACAGATACAAAGGTGATATACAAAAAGCCACAAAGTGTTGTAGAGTGCTTTTGAATTATAGATCATTATCGAAACGTTGTGGATGAATGATCGGTATGTGTCCATTAGGAACTGAAGTCGTCAAAAAAGCGCAATTCCTGTAAATCCAACATTCCCCTGGTAATGAGTTTCCATTAACCAAATAAAAATATTTTAGGTTGACTATTACTTTCATTTTTCGCAAGTTGTTATATCCGTCTGAGACTTGCCATACATGATGTGGGAGAGATGGGGCTAAGTAAAAGATCTTGTCCTCACGTACTTGAAAGTGACGATTGAAAGATGAAAGGCAGAAAAGGATGATATTCTAACTCTAGCATGACTCTTTTCCCTGTGATTAAGAAAACATCCTTCAGTGTCTGGCTGAAAATTCTTTTCATGATATGGACTATGTTTTGGTACATACAGATTCATTTAAATAAATTTAATTTAAAATTATCAAGAGAGCCTATAAGAGGTCTTTAAAGTTTTTGAAGCGTACGAAGACCGTACAAGGTTCAGTTAATAGGGGTAAATTCACAATTTTGTTTACAGTCAGGGTACATTGGGAAGCTTTTAACCTATTTTAAGTTACCTTGTTCTTTGTAGAACAAACATTGACTGTAACTGATGATTATTTATTACAAAGGGATAAAAAGAAAGCGAATACTTCATGCAAATAAGGCGGCCGTATGAACATTTAAACTGTGCTTGGCATACTTGGCTTACTGCTTAAGAATGATCGTAATATTTCCAGTGAGTTAACACTCACAATTGTGATCGTCTCTGCTAGAAACAGATATGCCACACATCGTGATATTGATTTTGAGACCTGTACTTTTTGCATATAAAAAATGCGAGTAAATTTCACAATTAAAGTTTAGAAAGATGATCAACTAGCAAATTGGCTTTCTCGCAAAAAACATATTTTGTCTCCCAAGAAAGTACCTTTACGTTTTACCTAAAAGACAAACAGTCCCTCCCGGGAACATGTTTAAAAATGAATGACGTTAAGCTCTAGGTTGCGTTAATTTTTGGTTATTCACATCATATGAGTGCACAAAACAGTGAATTATAAGTTCGTCTCAGGAAAGGGATAGATATCGTTGAGCATAACGCACTAAAAAAAGAAGAAGGAAAGCAAACATAATTTTAAATTCATAATACAAACATTGTCTGGCATTTAAGTAGCAAATGTATTTCCAGAACCATCATGTTCAACTATAATTACCATTTGAAATAACATAAGTGCATTCAGTGTCTGATAATTGTATAATTTATACCGTCCTTTTCATAAATAAAAGGTAAAATAAAAAGATTGATTAATTATGCCAATTATCAAACAAACTTGACAAACGTGGTATCAAATGAGGCATTATATTGTATTGTATTTCCTTTTGTTCTGTAACTTATCTTCCCTGTACTAATTTTGTGCACATATATTTGATGTGAGTCATATTTAAGCAATCTGCTACTCAATTTTTTTGTTTAAATGCGTTTCCTGACTTTGTTTAAATGCGTTTGATTTGACTTGCTTTCTCTTCTTTATTCCACGAATAATTATATTGTGCAGTGGTAAATTTTAAGATTCTGAAATCTTGCAAATAGGCTTTTCTAGTGACTATCTAAAATCAATTCTCACAATTTTTTTAATGATCAATTACAACACAGAGTTATGACCTCTTGAGGATTTTGCTTTATGTATTTTTTTTATTTTTTGCGAACACGCTGTGGTCCAATGGTAAAAGATAGATATCTGAAATCTTTCAGGGAAACTTAATTCGATGAAAAACTGTAATATAATTTTTTGACAAAATTTCTTTTGACAGAATATGTCCCTTTTATGATTTTCAGGTACGTTCTTTACCCAATGGATGCATCGTTGGGAGTAAGACCCTGAAACATTGCACACAGGCTCTTTTAGGGACCTTCTTAAAATATTGTTCTCAGCCTCTTGAGATATATGTTTATAAAGTTATGGCCCTTGGGTTGTTTGCTATATGTTCTTTGTTACTTTTGTCTGATGTGCGTGGTTTTACTCTCTACGAGTACTCATTTTTCTAGTTTAAA
>JAUUEB010502998.1:0-10275 GCA_032362205.1 Clione limacina | reverse complement strand
ATAGATAGATAGAGAGAGAGAGAGAGAGAGAGAGAGAGAGAGAGAGAGAAAGAGAGAGAGAGAAAAAGAGAAAGAGAGAAATGGAATAGTCTCCCCCTTCTCTCGGCTTTCAACCCATCAGCTCAAGTCTTGATGCCTTAAGAAAAAAAACGCAAACTCTCTTCTTTTGCACACTTTTTCTATCTTCTTTAACATTACTTTACGTTTTTTAGAATTTGAAAGATTATTTTAGAACAAGACATGTTATGATGAGTAGAGACAATTTTAGCCCTCGTGCGAGGAAATCCCGCGGACAAATTCCCACCAACTCAGACATGATTATAATTTTCAAAAACAATCAGGTTATCTCCTCTAATCTTATCATGCCATAATAGACAGTGACATAATAGAATAGCGAGATGGGTTTTTCCTCCATCGAAGCCTCTTATTTTCATGTACGGCTTTTGTGCAAAAATGTATAAGGGTTTTTTTTTTTATAAAAACTAAAAAGGACTTTTTCTTCGTTGTCTCTAATGGATGTGATGGAAAGGTATGTGAATACATCAAGCAGAAAACAACTGTTTATCCTCAACCAATCACTATCTCCTGTCGTCATCAACGGTTTTATATGTGCCCAAAATGTTCAAAATTGAAGACGATGGTCTGTACCATGCATATCATATGATAAAAACAATATATAGGATGAAATTGAAGAATTATTTCTTGATCGAGGCTACAAGACATTTCATTGACGACTTCATTCAGCCTCAAACATAGTCCCAAAGATCTCAGTGTCATGAAGAAGAAATTTGATCAAAAAGGGGAGTACTTTTAGATATTTTCAGGTATGCGGTAGAGAAAGCGGATATTTTGTAAAATCATATGCTATGGTTAATAGACGAAAGAGACTAACAAGACGATAACTTTTGGTACTAGACCCATAATGGTAGTGATAACAAGTGACGTTTCGTGAAGACGATGAAGACACACACATCGATAATAATCGTCAATTTCCTAAGAAAGCATTTATCCAACTGAATACATTCGTTCAAATATCATAAGTTACGGCCAATCACAATCGCCGGAATGAAAGATGTATACATCTTTGTTCCTTCGTTCTAGTATGTTAGCGTGATTAGCGTACCGTAACCTCATTTTGTCAGAGTTTACTTTTCTCTTACCACATAATCACGTTATACACATTGAAAGCTTGTAATATTTGATGTCTACCTACTCCGTCATGAGCAGTTTCATCAATGTATCAATAATCATGTAATGTCATTTAAGCATAATATTGTGTTTGATTAATAACTAGGTTTTGGTCAATTCAAATTGGTTTTAATGGTGGGGGATTTGTATGTTTGATACAAAAGTCATCATTTGCTCCATTTATAACTCATCCCATTGTATCGTAACCTTATTAACCTTCTTTAAAATCGTTTACGTAATTTGACCTATTTATTTGACTAAGCTGCAATGCTAGTAAGAAAGTCTTGGATAAATACCTTAATAAACTGGACTCAATTGAATTGATTGCATTATAACTCAGGGAAAAAGCTGTTTGTGTCATTCGTCATCAAACATGAACCATTTCCTCTATTCACAAAACTAAGCTGTATGAGCATTAAGTTTATGAATGTACAAATTATGTTTTAGTGTCTAGCGTACACGAAAGGGCCATGGTTCCAAGACAATGTCGTATTTTTGGTGCTTCTCTTTATAGGTTTGGTCCTTGCCTTGAACGTTAATTTGGAAAACGCCTTTCTTATGATATTTTGTCTTGAAACAATTTAACCACTTACAACCAAACAATAATTAGACAGCGACAAGTTGTCTAATATTTGGTAAAGAATGTGAACAATGACCGTGAAGCAGACTTGTTTATAATTATTAAATCTTCCCATCACTTAAACGGACGCAGATATTAGTTCATCATTTTATTTACTGGATAATGACTGCTAACGAACGAAACATGTTAACCAATCTGTAAAACTAGGTTATATGCCAAACATGAATTCTGACCTAGTGTGTCTAATTTCTAAGATATTCTATAGATATTGATAAAATAGCTTTAAGACATTTTAAAATATAAACTATGCAATTTTGTTTTCACCTTTAAACATATTTATAATCAACTGAATAGTCGTAGATGCACAATTATCATTTTAAATTTGAGGACACGACATATTTTATATACCAACTAAGAATAGAACTCATCAATCGGCAATCGACTTTGACCCAATTACAAAAAAATAGCATGCATATTAACACAATTAGTTTTATCTGATAAATAGAGGAAACTTTATCAGAATAACTATGAGCTGTTGATATTATCGAACCTGTTTTGTCGATTTGAAAGTGACGTCGATACCTTTTGCCTATTTTTCTAACTAATGAAGTGTTTACAACTCCCATGATAAGAGCATTAAATAAACAAATACGTTCACACGTAGTAAATGTCTTGTTTAAAAAGCAAACTGAGACATATAAAGTATGATGGACACGTGTGATTATCTTACTTTCACTTTATGAACACAATGAGTATTTCTTGGATCATTAGCGTCTACTTAACAAGACTCTAGAAAACGTTCTGAAAGAGAGTAGAGGGCGCTCAGATAGATCTACTGATCTGCATAAGCAATTAGTCGAATTTCATCCTCCGGCAGCTAATGTGCACTGAATAATTGCACAAACACTTAAAACATTGAGAAGTGCTAATAACTCTGATACAACTGATTAATTCAATTTTGTCTCCTATAATTTACACATACGCCAAATTATGTAAGCAAAAACAGCATGAATTCATGAGATATCGTTTATAATTTGTTAGCTATTTCCTGAACTGTGTTCAAATTTTTCTTGTTGTATATTTGCATCCCTTTTTCTTTTTCTTTTGCCTTCCCGCAGTTATCATTATCTCATTGTTTTTTCTCCCTCATTTACACTACTACATGATACATGTATCAGATAGAGGTCTTTCCTTTTATGATTGATGCCCGCTTATGTTTTTGTAGGAATATATGATTGCTGCTCAGTGTCGTTTGACATAAAATGATATGTTGTAGATATCCTAATATATATTATATATTGGCTATGTCAATTTCATCAAAGTAAGTTGCGATTATACAATTATTTTTTAAATTAAATCAAAACATAGATAAGTAAATATAATTATCTATATAAATCATATCTTGCAAAAGTCAACGTCGTATGGAGGCAGGAGATCGTGAGGAGCACGATGAGAAATCATTAAAACAGCTCTACATCAGTCAGTCAGTCACTTGTTTTGTATATATTGAACGTCACATTATGAAAATATAAATCAGCCTTCGTGACACTGAGAGTAAACCTTTAACCTAATAAGAAATTTTACTTCTTATCCTATGAAATACCATGTAATACATCATATAACGTGTGCTATTCTGTCGAAGACATTTTCGCCATTGTTTGATTGTTATATTTGTATTTATTTTCCCCTTTTTAAAAGAGGGGGAGGGTTCTTATTAAATATCATTCCATGGCGTTATAAGGTACTCTACTTTAAGCTTATACTTAAATTAATTTGTTATATATTAGTATTTGTAGTGTTTTTTTCTGTCTTATTGCTATTATGTTTCTCTCTTGATCAATGGAAGTAACTTAGGATTATTATAAGCTGAACTGCTGACAGTATTTAAGCTGACAGTTTTTATTAAAGAAAGACAGACGTATCAAACAATCAATAAGCACATATCACTATCGACAAAAGCAATAAACATTTTGATTGCGAAATATCAGAATTAAAAAGTAAAAGTAATATACACACAAATCAAACTCAATAACTTTCTATATGCTTAATGTTCCCATATGTTTCATCATGTTTGTCTTATTCTAAAATTGTATTTGAATACCAAAAATCCATCAAGGTATGCTAGGTTTTATTTTGTTTTTGCTAACTAGCACAGTCAAGTTCGAAAGGTGTTATAACCTGACCTTTGGAATAGCTTACCTGAACACTTAGAATCAGTTCGATCTTTTCAAATGTTCAAAACAAGACTAAAGACTAATTTATTTCAAATGGTTTAATTTTCAGATTACCTGTTACTTTTAAGATTACCTGGTCACTTTTAAGATCTTGCAAGTGTACTCATAAACTCTGAAAGTGTTATCTTTTTTACTCAATGTTTCATAACTATTTTGAATATATGTTACATAAATTGAGAAACTCGCTTGTCTCTCCTTTCGCTGGGGGACCTTGCTGTTTTAATGTATTTATACCGTAGTCACGAAGCAATAGCTTAGGTGGACTTATGGCCAGCGTTCCTCTTTCTCATAGACTATAGTAAGATTAATGTATTCTTCTTAATGATGAGTGTGTGTGTGTCTTGATGTGTGTGGACGCGAGTTTGTGCATTTTTTGTTGTGTTTTTATGGTGATGTGTCCATTTTCATCTTGATTACAATATATTACTATTGTATAATAGTACCTTTAATTTGAGCTAAAATATTCCACAAATGTATTCAAGTTGGGGCTCAAAATGTTTGTCTCATTGAAAGGAATCGATTTACTTACATTTCATTGTTAAGTAGTATTCAAATAAGAAAGATTAACTCGATTAACGATAGCAAGCCGCGTTGTTAGATGTATTTCCTTATTTTTCTACAATTTTAATTGAAAACCAATCCCTGTGGTGAACTTTGAGGCTGTTTATTTTGATTATTCCAATACTGCTTGATATTTTAAGGCACTTAGTTCGATTCGTCTCTTCATAATCTTTGATTTGAGAAACATTAACTATATGTTTGCTTGCATTTTAAAGAAAATACGAATATTCTAGCGATGACGGGTCCTGGACCTCGAAAAACGTCTCCTAGAGATGTCTTGGCAATTAATGTCGTAAAACTGACTGAGCGATTTTCTTCTTTTTTATGTACCTAGAACTCAAATCCAGTTTCAAAATCTCTGGGAAGCCAATGGCCACGGGACCTATAGCCAGAACCAGGACTATTTTTACAGGAATAAACTGATATACCGAAAGAACTCCTCTTGGTTATGTGGTCTTGTTTGTTTCTAAAAGGTTATAAGGTTGCGGTGACTTCAAGCAATACATATCCAGCAACACCAGTAACAATTTTCATTCTTTATTTATTTCCCCCTACATCTAGAATACGAAACGTATGATGGAGATCAACCTATTATGCCTGGATGTGTTGAAGGTGAATTTCTAGAACTTACGGAGGCGTTTTGGGGCGATAGGGAATCAAAATGTCAATCGAAAACAATTACAGCTTTCGTCACAAAATTGTGAGTATCATACGTCTAAAACAATAATGTATACACACAGTAAATAGCATACTGTTTGATATTTTGTGATGGGAGTTTGAACACAAAAAGTAAACATACATTGAGTATTCAAAATTCAAATTACAACTATGATGTTTACAAAATCTCCGGAAGTGTGCTCTACGTTATGTGTTTACATTTTATATTACAAAAAGTTAATTATTGTATCATTAACTTCAAAAGATACTGTTCTTAAAGTATGTTCCGTATAGAATGTTTAAACCTTTTATTATAAGTAGAACTGCTGGTTTTAAATCTTCTGACATTATGTATATATGTGTTATATGACATCATATCGTCAAAAATAAACATGTTTTTTTGAAGTTGGAAAATGCTCTACAGATCATATTGCCAGAAGTAAATAGTGTGACTTGGAAGGGACAAGGGTATTATTATGCGTTCAAGAGGACGTTGTCGGTAAAAGATTGATCCATTATGAATGGATAACATACAATTGTATGACTCATAATTTAAGTTTCATTTTTTAGTTTCAATGTTTTATATAAAGTATCATGAACACAGACTTGCAGGTATGGCTTTTTTGGTGGATTTGTACAGAAGTCCGCCTGTAACGAAAATAATACTTATTTTAGTGGCATTCTAACTTATCACAATTTATTTTCTCAACTTACCGCAATAACAGAGTACAGTCGGAAGTTGGATAGTGGCGAAGGCATTTGACAGGGGAAGCACGAAGATTTTTTAACGGCAATATATCAATGATTAAAAAAAGCCAAGATAAGGTTTCTGAGTTTTTTTTACCAAGTGACTCCCATCGAGTTTAAAACATACTAAAACATAAATGAGCAGACGAATCAAGAGCAAAGTGAGCTTGCCGAAAATCTCAAATTATAACTAAAATTGATACTTATCCCGACATCAAACCAATCCGTCAAAACAAAAGTGAAAGCTACTTATTACGTAGAATTTTAACTTCAATTTGATTTTCCTGACATATTATATTGCTGAATTGTTTCATTTTTCATAGATGCAATGGAAAAAACTTTTGCAAGATTGTACCCAGTATTAAACTTCTTGGAAATCCATGCAAAGACAAGTGGTTGGATCTTGTAGTTAAATTTGATTGCAAAGAAAAAACAGCAGCAAAATCAGTTACAAAACCAAAACCAACAGTGAAACCAACAGTGAAACCAAAAGCCAAAGCAAAGCCGGAAGCAAAAGCAACAGCAAAACCTAAAGCAAAAGCAAAGGCAACGGTAAAACCAACAGCAAAACCAACAGGAAAACCAACAGGAAAACCAACAGCGAAGCCAACAGCAAAACCAACAGCAAAACCAACAGCAAAACCAACAGCAACACCAACAGCAAAACCAACAGCAAAACCAACAGCGAAACCAACAGCGAAACCAAAGGCAAAACCATCAGCGAAACCAAAAGCAAAAGCAAAACCAACAGCAAAACCAAAAGCAAAACCAACAGCAAAACCAACAACAAAACCAAAAGAAAACGCTAAAGAAGGTACATTTTTTTGAAATAATTATTTAAAGTCAAACTCGTTTAAACCACACACGCTTAAGCCGAATGTTTGCTTAAATGGAACAAAAACCTGACTCCCGTTTTTCTCTTTCTTTATCTTTGTACTTCGAGACGAGCCCAAATGTTTTTCACTTGTAGTTCACGACACGCATGAGTGAGTTTGTTGACTATTTGAAGTAAACAAAGTACGGTATAGATCGGGACCAGGCGCGTAGCCAGGGGGAGGACATGGGGTAATGTCCCCCCTCCCCATTTGAGATCCGAAATGCTCTAAATTTGCACCATTTTAAAGTAATCTCTAAAATGTCGGCAGCTTCGCACCCATTTCTTTGATTATATGTTCTTAATTGCTCTAAATTTGCATCATTAAAACCTATGTCAACCATTTCGGCTGATTCGCGGCCATTGCTTTGATAATATCTGAGGTTGTTCCCCCCATTCAAAATCCTGGCTACGCACCTGATCGGGACATAACACACCTCATACACACAACGCTTATTGACCCCTAGCATATGAAATATAAATGAAAAACATTGGTTTTTGTTGAATTATAACTATTTTTGAAAGGATCAAAATCATGCTTCACAAAAAAATCCGGTTCAAGCGGGTTTGACTGTATTATTTACTTGTTTGTAGCAAACGAACACTCGTCAAACTACAGTTTTATTTAATTTACAGTTTTACTTTAATCAACACTTGAGGAAACTTGCACAGTGAGATTCAGAAATGAATGAAACGGGTTGGAATGAAATACACAGGACAGGAAGGTCCAGATTAATTGAAATTATCGAAGTTGAATCACTAGTTTCACTTATTGAGTTAAATGTAGCGCTATATAAGACAGCGAGATGGGATCTTTTATGAAATAAGTTTATCATAAATTCACCAATGACTTTCAAACTTCTTATTGTAGCCATTTTCAATTATGTTGTTGTGTTGTTTTGTTTTTTTAGGGGATATTGATTCATGTTTGACGGATGTTTTCTGTAATTAAAAATGGGACACAATTGACAAAAATGACGAACATATCTATTTTAGTGGCATTTTAATGTTTAACATTTTAGCCAAACTTTTCACTGGAATAATTCACTGGTTAAACAAATGAGCAGATGAAGTCACTATAACAAACGTAATCCGAAACTGAAATTATACAAAGTAATTCAAAAATCATTCTTTTGAAGAAAACTCCATATTTCAGTCCCTCAGCTATTCTTAAAACAACAATAGCAGGCTTCAGCCAAGATGTAAAGGTAAACGTCAAATAATTAGATTTTGGTTTCGATAAATGACATTTAAAAGCAAAGTAATAGTAGGAAGTATGGGTTTTTCTAACTTGAACATTGTATTATATAATGGAATCAATAAGGTTGGTACAGCAGGTTTTTGCATTCGCAAAACTTTAAACAATTATAACAGTGCATATTGAAACCTGGCGCTTTGTTTGTTTGTTTAAAAAATACAAAGGAATTTGTATTATTATTTTTAAATGCTTTTGAGAAATAAATAGATACTAGAGTTTTGGGTCTCTAAACGCTCCCTCAATTTGTCGATTTGGTACGCTCCCTCGTCTTGCAATTTCTTAATCACATGAATTCAAAAGTGGCAGTACAAAAATCAAAAATGTCTACAAAAAAAAACTATTTAAAGCTTTTAATTTAACACCCGGTACAAAGAACATTCTATACTGTTACCAAACTTCCTCTGAGAATTAGATCAGAAGAAGAAGAAGAAAAAGAAGAAGAAAGTGTCCAAAGACCAATATTCCCCTAAGGTTTTAAACGCATAATTGAAACTCACCCCCCTGCAAAGTCTTCGCGCCAATATTCTCCTCTTGGGGGAAACCCCCTTTCAAATACCAAGGCGCTTTCCATCCTTGGTGTAAGCACTTCACTCACGTAGAAAATAACAGGATATAGGTCTTTGTGATATTTTTAGTTATCAGTTGACTCTTAATCTGGAAATGCTTGCATACTGAATTGTATTCGTTCAAGTACTATATTATTTACAATGGTGCAAACCAAATAAGCTGCCATTTTGTACATCCGTTCAAAAGAGGGTGTGCCTAAAATTATATCTTCCGAGCTAAAAATGTTCACTCAACATGGAAACTGGTGCGTATCAAAACTAATGCTGTATTGTACATCCGTTTTAAAGGGGGGGGGGGGTGTATGTCTATTGAGCTGTATATTTTCCAGTACAAAAAGTCATAAAAATATCGTTTTAAAATTATTCTAACAAGCAGCACAAATTAAAACTGCTGAGACCCTCAAAAGGCACTTGCTTAGCTATTAAGAGATCTTATAGAATTAGTATGGGATTTTTTGAAGTCGTGTTTTTGGCTCGGGTGCTTCTCAATTATTAGTATGAAATTCTCAAATAACACCTAGATGTACGAACCAAAGTCTTAAAGGAAATTGTAATATATGATTATCCGTTCATCATCGAAGATATTAGATGGTAGACAGGATCATGAACATTTTTATATCGGAGGCGGACGATAGAACGTAGGTCCCGTGTCAACGTTGTTCACTTGTGGCTGGGGACCGAACGAAGAGTAGCCGAGAAATCCGCCTACCAGACAAAATTCAAAATGAAAAAAATCATACCAGCCAACTGTAAAGAGTATCTACGGAAGACGGTTGCTGACCGCACGCACAAATCCGTCAACAAACAAGTTAACCCCGTTAGAGCTATACGATCGAACGAAACAAACAAACGAAAAATGACTATTGTGAAAATATTGTGAAAATATATAATTATTAAAACCCTTGTTCACAAAAATAACTAACAAACAGACAAACAAGCATACAAAAACAACCACAAACAAGCAAACAAAAACAATCAAACAAAAACAATCAAACAAAAACAACACACTCAACAAATGGTAAAACAGGATTAACTTTTATTATCATCAAAGAGACTGTCCGTTGTCACTAATACACTTTAAAGATATTATAAAGGCCCATGCATTTATCAAAAGCTATTGCTGTTCATAATTGAGACGCCCCAAGCGCCTAAAAGACGTTTAAATATAGCAACAAAGCTGAAATATCGGCCAATATCCGAATGACGGCGTAACGAATGACATTGTCATCCCTGTCAAGACGCAAAATCGATGTCAATAATGGCATCATTGTATCAGTAGAAGGATTTCATTCCAAAGTGCCGGCCATCTTGTTGCTTTCCGCAAAGTGGAAAGGTTCTCATCGATTGGCTAAGATCATTAGCGAGGAACATCGGGGTGGTTAAAGGAATAGGGCAAGCAGGCAATACGGAAACAATCATTGGTTGATACAGACCTTACAAATGGTAAATAGGCGAACATTATAATTAGGGGGCCAAAAATGGTTCAAATACCCTCTTTATTCTTTCTATCTTTCTTTCTTTGTTTCTTTTTTCTTTCTGTCTTTCTGTCTTTCTTTTATTATTTCTTCCTTTTTCCTTCTCTCACCTCTCTCTCTCTCTCTCTCTCTCTC